>PVJO010004510.1:0-87225 GCA_004026905.1 Hystrix cristata | reverse complement strand
GGAAAGCAGCTGTGAAACCTGTAAATCTATCTCCACTGGCTTGCAAAATTCACTTAAAAACAAGGTGTTGGAAAGGTCAACATCCACCTAGACACCAGGGAGGGGAGAACACCCCGAGGGGGAGGCCTATAGGCTCACAGAGAGGCAGTGGTGCCCCCAAGACTCTGAAAAAGCATGCCCAGGCCCTGCAGATCCCATGAAAGGTGCAGAAATGAGGGTGCTGCGTTGGGAAAGAGGCAAAGTCCTAGGCTCCTGCTGTTGGTCAGCCTCAGCTGGACATGCAGGGACACAGGCACAGTGCCCACCCTGTCCCCAGCACCATATCAGCACCACTGCCCAGGGCTATGCCCCATCAGCTGTGTCTGAAGATGAAGAAGGTGGAGCCCAGGAGCAGCGCTAGGGACCCAGGCAGTAGCCTAGGGACCTGTGCCCAGATGCTTGTCACACAAAGTCATCTTTAAAGCCTTGGGTTTTCGCCCTTAGAATTTCCTCAGTGCGATGATATTAGCAGTCCACTATCATCTCATTGATGTTCTAATGACTTTTTAATGGGTCTTCACATTTGAAAGCCGGGTAACCAAGACCCAGGGCCCAGCAAAATGATTCTGGTCAGCACCCTACCAGGTCAAGTGTCAGCTGCCCGCGGAACACCGTCCTGTCGCTGCACTCTCCCTCGGTACCTGACATGGCATCTCTTCAAGGCCAACATAGGCAGGCTCTGGCAGCTCCCATGTGACTCTTGCCCGCAATTTATTTTGTGAGTTTCACCTGGTCACAAATACCACAGGCCTTTCCAAAGTGGCCGTGGAGGAGGAGTCCTGAGGTGGTACTTGCAGCCTGCATCTCCCAGCACTCAGGGTCCCTCCCTCTCTGGAAGGAGACTTTCTGTCCTGGATAGGGACACAGGCACAGGTGGATTTTGCAGCTCAAGGCTTCTGCCATCTGACCATCTGGACTTACGAGGCAGAGTCTGGTTACTACCCCAGAGCCCAGGCATTTGGGCTGAATGAGGGATCCACCTGGTGCTTGAACTGAAGGGCATCTGGGGGCAGGGAAGAGGAGCAAGAGGTGCTGGGGCACCAGACATGTGCACCAGTAGCCTTCCAAACCAAGGCATGCCCTGCAGGGACCAGGACTACGGCACGTTTCAACTTCACAATGTGCACTTTTGGGGAGGAGGCCTGGCGTCTCCAAAGCTGGAGACTTCTTGATTTCTTGGAAGATACTGTGAAAGGGAGCGGTGGGATCCATTTGGAAATAGCATTAATTGGGTCATCCCGGGCCTGTCTGCAAACTAATGCGCTGCACTTCAGATGTAATGAAGCCGAAAATGGAAAAGGTGTTTATGCAAAACTGGTTCCAATGTGGGCACGATTCTGCACGAGACTCAGGGGACCGGTACGGTGGTGCAGAACAGTGTGTGGGCGCCATGCTCCTGCAGACTCAGAGAGAGGAGAGACTGGCTGACTGGCCAGCACTGAAACTGTAACCAGTGATCTTATATGCACTTCTGATGCTTGGTTGTTGAACTCCCAGACAAACACGTCAGTCCATACATGTGTCCACCACTGTTAGCCTAACACCATGTGAAGAGGCAAGAGGTGGGTGCTTTTTATTCTCACTCTGCTACTTTTCAACTGGGAGACCCAGGACAAGCTACTTCACTTCTCTGTCCCTAGGTCCTCATCTGTGAAATGTGACAATTAATGCCACTCCAGAACTGGACCACCCTCCCAGACACCAGCTGCCACAGGGATGCCCATGATCTGCGGGCAGAGCTTGCTGGGGGTATGCTGGATTTTCATTTCCTGGTTCTTGCAACTGACCCCAAAGGGACAAATGGGAGGGACTCTGAGCACCTGTGACAATGATACTAGACAGGCTGGAAAACAGACGCCTGAGCATCTATGCAATGCAATACTGTGCACAGAGCGGGGAGCAACCCAAGTGTCCATGGAGGGAGGGAGGGATGCATGGATGGATAAAACCCAGCACCCATGTGATGGAATATTATCCAGCCTAAAAAGGAAGGAAAGAAACTCTGACACTTGCTACAATGTGAATGAACCTTGAAGACATTATGCTGAGTAGAACAAGCCTGGTGCAAAAGGAAAGATGCTATTTGATTCCACTTACATGAGGTACCCAGAGTTAGTCAAGTTTATAGAAAAAAGTAGCACGGAGGGTGCCGGGGGCTGGGGCAGGCAATGGGGACGGAGTCTCAGTTCTGCAAGACAAAAGGAGTTCTGGAGACTGGCTGCACTCAATGCTTCTCCTCTGTACACTCAAAATGGCTAAGCTGGCAAGGTTTATGTTGTATTTTATTATTAAGAAAATGGAAACAAGAGAAATAGATGTCCTAGGTGAGTTGGGGACAAAAAAAAAAAAGTGGGGATGGGGAGCGGCAGATTCCGTAGCTCAGCCACATCAGGGCCCTTGTTCTGGAGGAAGGACAGGTGGCCCTAGGACAAAGCCAGTGCCCAGGGAGTCCAGCAGGTATAGGCGCACCCAACGCAAACACCTGTGCGCACACACAGACCTCCCTCTGCGCGGACGGCCCTCCCAGTCCCGCCACATGCCACACCCAGACTTAACCTGGTCTAATGCTGGGCACAGTCGGTCCAACTCTTCACCTGCATATTAAGCTCCACCACTTGCCCAGAAAACATCTCTGTGGCAATCAGCGGTAACCCACAGCAGCTCTGCCCAGGAGGGACAAATGGCATCCCCCACCACTCGTCCACGGTCACACGTGGCCAAGTGTGTAGAGTGCTCCCTGCTTACTGCCAGCTGCTCCCAGAATACCTGTCGCCCCATGGCTGTCCCAGGCTAGCTGGCGGGGGCCTTCGGGCTGGGGACGTGACCAGGGTAGGACAGGACCTGAGGGAGCCGTGACAGGCACAGTAGTGCACAAGACCAGGCCCCTCTTGTGAGGCTAGGAAGGCCGGAAACTGAGGCCACAGCCCTCATGACCCCTGGTCCCCACCTGACCATGCTGTGGGGGTGAGGGATTTGGACTCGAGCAGCAGTAGCCCCAGGTCTCTTGTGTGTTTCCCCAAACTCCCTCTTCCCTTGAGGGCCCAGCTAAGTGGTGGAGTCCAGAGTGGCATTAGACCTGGTAAATGACTGGACATGCCTGGGGCAGAACTCAGACCCTGACTGGTGTCAGAGGTACTTGGAAGCGGATGGTGCACCCTGAGAACCCCTCTCTTGAATATCTGTGACTACAGAGGGGCAGCCCTAGCATTTCATCCTCAAAATTCTGTATTATTTCCACCCAGCTCCAGGTCCCACAAGGCCTAGATTTGTGGCTACCCTGAACTCTACATCCCCAAATTTCTGAGCCTTCTGGCCACTCATACACACAGGCCCCCATCAGTGGGGAGGCAGCTGCAGACCCCTTCAGCCCCTCCTCAAGAGGTGGTTATCACTTGTCACCCTGCCCTCTCTCTTGGCTGCCCCCTAGCCTGCTCCCCACAGCTGGGCTCCTCAGAGGGTCACACACCGTTCCTGCTGGCTCAGCCTCATTCGGCTCCTACAAGGCACAGAACGGAGCTCCCCTTCTCCATCTTTGCTTCCCTCCTCCCCCTGTTCCACACAGCCTTACCATGCTGCGACCCAGGCTTTGTGTACCCTGCACCTGATTTGCAGATAACAGTGGGAAATTTCTCATGTGTTGTCTTTCCAGAATGTTCCAGAATGTTCTCCCAGTGCCTTTTCTCTACATTGCTGACAGCATACACATCCTCCCCTCCCTCCCGGACACTGTGCCCTCCTCACAATCTCTCACTTCCTCAGCTCTTCAATATTCAGGGCAGGTTTGACCATGCGAGCATAACTGATCCCTTCTTCTGTGCTCATTCAGTGGCCCCACTCTGTCCCCTGAGACTTTTGCTGGAGGAAACACCAAGGAAAGGAACTCTCCTTGGTGGAATCTCTGAACTGGGATGGTGGAATCTCTGAATTGAACAACCTGGACCTAAGAAACAGGCACAGATTTCTGGCCAGACCAACACTTACTGGAGTCCAGTCCCGCCTCCCCCAGGGAGCCCTCCTGCCTTCTTGGTGTCTGGCCCAGAGCCTGACATAGGACAAGTATTTCACAAATGGCTGTTGAACAGGTGAATGAACGAATGAATGTTGAGCACAGTGAGTCTGATGCCACCACTGGCTGTGCTTGTCCAAGTCACTGTAACGACAAAGCCTACTTTACTCCCCACCAAAGCAGGTATCTTCCAAAAATAGCCCTCAGTCAGGGACTGGAGGGACCCCTTCCACAGCCACATCTGGGCCTCCTTTTCAACCTGGCCAGCACCAGGACCTGTCCTCAGAGCCCAGAAATCTCCTGCCCGTGTGGCCTGGCTGCTGGCAAGGCTACCTCAACCCATAGGAGCTACTATGGCCCTGCTCCCCTCTGGGTGCCGGGACCCGAGACACGGCAGAGGCAGCCTAGGGCCAGGAAGGTGGACTCACGATTCCGTTCTGCACACTGAAGCCCAGCTGGTACTTGAGGTCAGGTCGCTTGATGAGGACTGTGGTGACAGGGGGACAGCTGACGATGTTGAGCTTCACCTGCGTCTGGTTCTTCAAGCCCTGCAGAGCACAGGACAAGAGTCACGGGCTGCGACGTGGACAGCATCTATGCACACATCCGACTAGCATGACCCTGGCCCTTGTGAGAGCAGCTGGAGACCAGGGTGGCAGTGTGTCTTGGCCCACTGTGCCTGGATGCACTCTGTGATCTGGGCAGAAACAAGCCACTCGGGAGGCAGAAGCTAAGGTCTGACTGCCACTAAGTGGAACCAACAGGCTGAGCACCAGGGTCACACTCAGGAGTCACAGGAGGGGCTGTCAGCATGCTGCAAGCAGCAGAACTTCCTCTTTGAAAAGACTATGTGGACGCCTTTGTCACACTAAATGCCACCCCCCTCCCGACAGACTCAGAGAGTGAGAGTCATGGACTCAGGGAGACTGAGCACTGAGGATGCCAGAAGCTCTGGGGCCTGCAGCGAGGCTGAAACCAAGGATAACCTCAGGTCCCAGAGAGGACATAGCCATCAGTGAGCGCCCCAAGCTGAGGTTCTGGGGCCAAGGAGGTCCTGGGGGGAGGGGCAGGGGAAGGGGCCAAATCCTTGCTATGGGTGCAGCTTCAGCTTGCCTGGAGTTGGGCTGACCCTGCTGTGCACAGAGCCCAGGGACCTGCAGCTCCCAAAGGCCAACCAGTGCCTTTCTATGCTGTCCCCCCTCCAGCAGAGGGTCTATGGGGCTGACCCAAGAGCTTGCTTATGGGATGCTCTGGCTCTGGTTATGCCCTTCATCTCTGGGCTGAAAGAGGGAGGTGGGAGGGGCCTCCTCCAACACCACAAGTGCAGTAAACTGGGGAGGGAGCCAGCCACAGGGGGCTGGAGTGAGATCAGGGGTGTGTTGCAGGTGCCGACACCAACAGGTCTGCGGGGTCTGCAGACCCCTGAGCCCACCCGCTGTGTCCTCTCTACCTGACCAGAGACAGAAAGCTCAGCACTTCTCCCAGCTGCAAGCTCACAGGCTAGTGGATCAGGACGTCCTTCCTTCCCTGAGGCTGCCAGCCTCTTAGCACTCAGCAGTGTAGGATGACTCCTGTCCCAGGCTGTCATGACCCAGGGCTTCCTACAAGTGGGAATTTCAGTGCTAATCTGTGGCAAACAAAGATGGCTTGTTCATCCTACACTCACATCTTCAGTCCCTTGTCTAGAGTCGATGTGGCCCAGTGCTGGGCTGAGCAGTGATGAAACCTCTCCGCCCCACCTCCATCCTTGGGCAGCCTGCATCCTCCTCTGATTTCAGGTATGGTATAGTTTTGGTTCAAATTTTCACTATCTCCAGGCCTCAGGGTCCACATGGGTCAGGTGAGGCAGGGCTGGGGAGACCACTGAGCAGAGGGTCCTGGGCACCTACCTTGATGACACCCTGGCAGGTGGCGAGGGGCAGCCCCACCAGGCTGGTGCCATTGATGGACATGATCTGGTCCCCGATGCTCAGCTTCCCAGAGCGGGCTGCCGGACCGCCATTCATCATGTTTGCCAGGATCACAGTGGGCAGGATGGAGCCCCAGCCCGACTCCACCACCACCACTCCCAGAATCTCCCCCTTGTGCTTCTCCAACTGCAGCTGCAAGAAAATTCACAGTGTGAGCCGACCCCAGCTTGCTGCATGACTCTACCCTGAGATCCAAGGCCAGTTCATCTCAGCCAGGAGGGGCCAAGGGCAGACAGGCCTGGCCTACTCTGGTTCCAAGCCCTCTGGGGCCCACCAGAAGTCCTGTAAGCCTGGCAGCAGTGTCCCTCTCCTCCCATGCCCAGCACGGACTCCCCCAGTCCCAAGCAGGGTTCCAGGGTCCTGGCTCGTGCTCCCACCTGCCAAACCCAGAGGCTAGAAAACCATGCTTAGACTCCAGTCCCCAGTCCCTGACTTAGCCTCTACTCTCATCTGGAAGGCCCTCTCCGTTCTTTGTCTCCAGGATGGCTCTCTCAGAAAACTGCCCAGTGCATCCTGCATTCAGGATCATTTGTTCATTCAACAAGCAGCCAGGGTCATTCACTCAAGAAATATTCAGCACCATTCATTCAGCAAGCATCCAGAATAGTTCATTCACTCACTGACAGGTAGACAGGTTCATTTATTCGAGGTATGGGCCATGTCCAGGACAGTCACTCCTCTGTCCTAGCAGAAGTGCCCTGGAAGATCCCCAAAGGAAGCCACTAGAACTCACTAAGGCCTCTGTAACTTGGTAGCTTCAGAACTGCCCTGTCAGAGGACCCCAGTTCCCTATTTTAGAGATGCTGTCCACACGCTTTTCACAAATATCTCCTGGGTGCTGAGCACCCGCTGATGATAATAACAGCATTAAGAAGCACATTTTCAAGGTCATTAAGACTGATTGTAATCAGCTTCTTTGTTAGAATCCTCTTATTTCACACACAAGTGCTCAGCTCCAAGGCAGGAGCCAGACCTCCATCATAGGCAGCGCAAGTCTGACGCAAAGGCAGTGGCGCGTGAGGACCGGGGAGGCCGTGCCTTCATCCAAGCCTGGTGAGCCGAGCTGGGACCCCTGGGCATTATCAAGGCAGGCCCTCTCCGAGGCAGCCTGGCTTCGTTCCGCAGGAGCTCAGGGTGGGAGCAGGAGCCGGCGGAACGGGCTTCCCGTGGCCCGCAGCAGCACGCCTTACCTCCTTGCAGTTCTCTGAGTTTGAGAAGTGGATGAGGTCATCGTTGTACATCTCCTGCGTGTTGATGATGTCGCTGTATTCCTTCTGGCTCAGGTCTTCCGGGTTGATGCCGTTGGCCCTCAGAAACTCCTGGTAGGCCACGCTGAAGGCCTGCCCAATGGACTGGGCTATCAGCTGGGCCTGTGGGGCAAGAACAGGCCATAGATACAGGCACAGAGGCACAGCCCCACCACCCCCTGGGGAAAGAGGGCTGGGTGCAGAAGGTACCCATAAGCCTCAAGGGGATGCCTGCTTGGGCTTAAACAAACAAGACAGTAACTCTGGGCCCTGGCTGGTGAAAGGCCTCTTTCACCGACATCCCACTATGGGCTGTGTAGGGTGACTCTTCCTGTCACCTGACAACAAGGGCCAGGTCTTGACTATGGCTCCCTGAGCTGCTTTACCTCCCAGACGTTCTAGGGCAAAGCATGGTTTCAAATAAAGTCAAGGAAGATGATGTAATTTTTACTAAGTATCATATTTTATTCCTTTAAATGGTAGCTGTATTGTATTTTCATTTTTTCTCCATCTTATTCTAAAAATAGATTTGAAGTGTTTTCCTGTGACCGTCATGAACATATAGTTAGTTGTCTATGCCATGTCTATTTCTCCTGAGCTACAGAGGGATGTGCCTGACCCCTGGGGACAGCAGCACGGACCTCTTGGAGCAGATCACTTCTCTCGATTTCAACTGGACCACTTCCGTGATGAATTGATTCTCACTTGGCACAGGCCTAGACACTGAGGCATCAGGCAGGGCCATACCTGGCACCTGTGGGGCACATCGGGGGACACCGAGATCCCAAGCTCCTGGTCCACAGCAAGCATGCTCTCTGCAGTGCAGCTCTTGGGCGAGCAGTGGGGCTTGAGACGGTGACATCTGAGGGCCCGGCAGTGCCTTTTCCCAGCCCAAACCTGGGCAAGCGCCAGCCTCGGTCTACCTGGTGCTCCCCAGGGCTCCCACCTGCCATCCAGGAGTTCTCTGCACAGTGAACTTTGGCTCAACGGGCCCCAAAAGCAGGTGAGAAGGAGGGATAAGTTCCTCTCTCAGTCTGCACAACAGATACTTTAAGCACGGACGTGAAGCTGCACAGGTGAAGGCACTTCCCACCAGATCACAAGACATGCAGGCCTCTCCTTAAATAGACGCCGATTCTAGGTCGGACTGCTGGCCAACTTTAGGCCCTCGATCGGCCGTCCACAGGAAGGACTCAGCAACTTTCTGGCTGTTCCAAGTCCAGCATGCTGGCAGTGGGTGATCTGGCCGCCCGGGTACCACCAGGTGGCGCTGCCGGCCTGCACAGGAGCAGAGCCAGCGCCAGGAGTGGGAGGGGCTCTGTGCTGAGAGGAAGGTGGGGGTAGCGGGTTGGAGGAGGGCGGGGAAGGGAGGGGAAGGGAGTGGGGTGGCGGATGGCAGGGAGCTGCCCTGCCCCAGCCAGGACCTTAGTGCACAGAGCACCCCCACGCTGCCCCCTTCTGTCCCCACCTGAAGGAGGCACCTGGATGGCAAGGGTAGTCTGACAGGACTACCTCTTCACCTTGAGCTGGCTCTGGCTGCCCATTGCCCTGGGACTTCATCTTGGGTGCTCCCGGCACCCACACTCTCAGCCCCCTCTCCTTGGGGCACGTTATTCCCTCTCCCCACCCTGCGGATGCTCTCCAGAGGCATCCTGGGGATGTCACTGCCTGCCCTTGGGCACAAGCCAGAAGCCCCCGGCCCCCACGTCTTGTTGGCTTCCTGGTCTCTGTGTCTCCCTCGCCCCGTGTCAAGCTTCCTCCTACCTGGGCAGGGGCCGGTGTGGAGGGCTCCCTCTGTGCCTACCCTCTGGCCCCTCAGACGAGGGCTCCCTGTGCCCTGGCTGTGTGTGTCACTGCTATGAGCCCAAGGGCCCAGGCAGGGACAAGTGCTGAGGCCACTAGTGAGGGGCCGGGCACAGGCGGGCCAGCCTCAGAGGCCAGGGCCCCTCAAGAAGACACGAGGGCAGGCTGCCGTGCCCCATGCTGCTCTACCTCAGCACACTCACCAGTGCAGCCTCCTCTAGCCTGGCCCTGGACCCAGAACAGCTGAGCTCCATGTTACAGAGTGGAACCGGGACTCAGTCACCCACCTGGTCGGTGCCACCCTCGTGGCCTCCTCTCTGGGCCCTCCGTCATACTCCTTCCAGGCGGGCCACTGCCATACCCTCCCACCATATCATGGGCCTTGTCACCTGCTGAGTTGAGAAAATCATGGCCACAGTGGACAGTGGCAGCTGCTGGCTTTAACTCTGGCCAGAGCCATCTATAGGGGCTGCGCCTCAGAGGCTGACCCTGGTCTCTGCTCCTTTTCAACCCTCACACTCGCTAACCAACTGACCTCTGCCATTGGCCTGCCTTCTCTCTCACTCTGCCTATCACCTGAGCACTCTGGGACTCAAAGGCATCCCCAGGCCCCCAGTCATTCGCAAACACCTGTCCAGGTGTGCACCGGCCTCTGCATAATGGTGGGAAGTATACATAGATGATTAGTAGGTCTACATGTAAATAATGTCCTCTCCTATAAATTTGCTATGGCTTCAGAGCATTTCAAGGTGACAATTTCTTAGAAAAAAGATGACTGCCCCCACCTACAAGTTTGAAAGCTGTCTTCTAATACAGTTTCTACACCTTATTTCATAATCATTAAAATAATGGGCCCCTTCCCTAGTGTTCCAGGTCATAGGGACACTAAAACCATAGTCTTCGTGTGAACAAGAATGTTCTGGCCTGTTGAGCAGTTGTTGCGGCCTAAAAGGGAGTGGCCTGTGACAAAAGCTGGACTTAACCTGTCTTCACTGGGAGGATGGGTCGTGAAGAGTAGATAATGTTCAAAAATTCTACTCTGGCAACAGCCACAAGATTGGCTCCGCACAGCCTCCCTGGCAAGATCAGCCCGCATGAGAACTTGTCAAGGGCCAAGACCCACCTTGTCATGAGCTTATTCTTTCTTTTTAAACATGGATCTTGCTCTGTTGCCCATGCTGGACCCACAATGTGCTCAAGCAATGATCCGTTTGCTTCAGCCTCCAGAGCAGCTGGAACAACAGGCATGCGCCACTCTAAGGTTTCTTAGTGAATCCATGATGTTGTAAACCTCAGGGTTTTTTTGTTTGTTTGTTTGTTTGTTTTGTTTTTTGTTTTGGCAATACTTGGGATTGAACCCAAGGCCTATGTATTGAGCTACATCCCTATGCCACCAGCCCTTTTCATATTTTGAGACAGAGTCTCTCTAAGTCACTAATTTGCCCAGGCTGTGCCGGAGTTTGGGGTCCTCTTGCCTCAATTTCCCAGAGTGCATCACCATGCCTGGCTTCAAAAATATTTTTTGAAGTGAAACCAAAATTGATTATGAAGTGAAACAACATGTGCAAAGGCAGAGCCCAACCCAGAGGCTTCTGTGTCTCTCTTCATACAACCCTGGCACGTGAAAAGGTGCATTTTAACAACAGAAAAATTGGGCAAAGATTAGATTTATTTTAGAGGAGAAAAGGTTTTATAAAATGATTTCTGCTAACAAATAGCTTCCTTTGTATATTTATCTATTTAAATTTATAAGCAGCTCTTGTGGTGAGGAACCTATTTCATGAAGTGAAATAAAACCGAGTTCACTATCTTCAGAACCCCAGAGTGTGGGAAGAATGCCTGGTGCCACCGGAAACAGCAACAGTGGCACACACGGCCTGTGCTGCCAGGTAGTTTGCAAAGCACTGTGCCCGCCCACGTCACTTACATCTTCCGACTCGAACACGTGGCAGATCATCTTGTACTGTTTCTTCCCCTCCTGGGCCCCGGGTGTGGTCTCGATGCAGTCTTGTGAGGCCGACCGGGGCATGCGGCGTCTGGCCATCAGCACCACGATGTTCCCAATGTCAGCAATGTAGGAGATGGTACGCAAGGCATGGTCCATCATGGTTTCCTGTTGGGAGAGGGAGACTGGCCTGCTCAGGGAACATTACAAAGTTGAGCAGTGAAGAGTCACTCTAGTTTGGTTCTGCTGACTTGTGGCGCAAGATCGCTGTTTACTGCAGAGGGCGCTCCTGTCCCTGGATAATGTCAGCAGCATCCCTGGCCTCTGCCCACTGGAAGCCAGTGGGCAACTCTCCTCCCCAAGGGAGGAAACTAGAAATATCTCCGGCCATTGCCAAATGCCTGGAGGTAGGGGCGGCGTTGTCCTGGCTGAGAACCACAGCTTAGTTAACAGAGCATTTTAGGATGGGAACTCCTGGTCAAAGTGGTCAACTTTTGGCTGTGCCTACACTCAGGGAGGCCTGTGGCTGGGGAGGGGCATTTTCTGCAAGGTCTATGTTCTCCTACAGGCTCAACTGTGCCCAGCCTGGACTTCCTGTACTGTGGAGGAGGAAGGCATCCAGGCCAATGTCTCCCACCAGATGAGTTCTTCCTGGGCCCGAGTCAGGAGACACTGAAGATGTACCTCCGCCTCTGCGCAGCGGGTCTCCATAGGTGACTTCAATTCCTCGGCCCCCAGCATGTCCATTACTCTTGAAGGTTTTTGTCATCTGACAGAAATCTCCACTGAACATCTTGCCCATGACCCCTACCTAATGAGGCTGCACACAAAGGTTCTGCAAAACTAATCAGTTGGTCCTTTGTGCCTTTGTTCTCCTGTCACAAAAGAAAATCGGGTGTTTCTGCGACCTCTGGTGTCCTTTTTCCTCACAGAATCCTTGTCTTGCAGCAGATATTGCACACATTTGTCTAGAAAGGGGACTTGTTTTCTGTTGATAACCACAGACACAAAGGAGGGGCACCAGAAAGGGGAGAGCGCAGGTAGCTCTTCAGCAGCTCCTGATTTCTGGCCCAGTTCAGTCCCCAGCTCCCCATCTATGTCAATGGCAGAGCCCTTCTCACAGGCAGAGGCCAGCTACCAACTTGGTGGCCATCTCCTCTCCTGTCCAGCTGGCCGCCTCAGCCTCCAGACTTTCTCTCATCTACTTCACCTCTCTGGCCCCTCTGCCAATATTTTTACTTTTCCTGTCAAACTAATTTCCTGTTGCAACCTTCTCTTCCAGCTCATGATTTCAAAGCAAATGGTGACTTGGAGCAAGCTCGAAAACTACTGATGGCCCATCCTCCCATCCCTGGGCTATGGTACCCTCGTTGGAAAATTGGCAAGAGAGTGGGGTGCAGAGAACAGTTACCGTCACAGGCCAGGCAGCAGTCCCGAGGAAGGCCCACCTGCGAGGTCTGCCCTCAGCTGGTGTCTGGGAAGCTGGATTTCAGGAGGGGTGCCACCTGAAGTGGTGACTGGTAAGTGTGACTCACTCTGTCAACTGTCTGTGCCAATGACATGGCCTAAGCTGATCACTCCTTTCTTCCTGGGAGCCTGGAATTGTGTTACATACCAGGCAGAGGGTGCCTGGGTACCAGATCTCTGGTAAAGACCTTGAGTGCTGAGTTTCCATGAGCCTCCTGGTAGGCAACGCTTCACACGTGTTACATGTCACATTTGTCGCTGGGAGAATTCAGCACATCCCATGTGACTGCACAGAGGACTCTGAAAACTGTACCAGTTTTGTCTTGAATTTTGCCCATGCACCTTCCCTTTGCTGACTCTTACACTTTGGATCTGGGGTCTCTCCCAAAGGTCCACCTGTTGAAAGGTTGGTCTCCAGCCCATGGCACTATTGAGTGGTGCCTTTAAGAAGTGGGGCCTGGTGGAAGGAAATTTGGTCATTGAGGCTTGTTCTTGAAGAGGATATTGGGAGCTCTAGCCCCTTCCTGTTTCTCTCTGTTCCTGACTACCATGAGGAGAACAGTTTCTTCTGCCTTGTTCTCCCATCATGAGGCAACAGGGCCAAGTGACCATGGACTAAAACCTCTGAAATGATGAGCCAAAATAAACCCTTCCTCCCTGTAAATTGACTTTCTCAAGTATTTTGTTACAGTGATGGAAAGCTGAAATACTGATTTTGCTCTGTAGACACAGGCTGTAACACATCTTAGCCATGAGTGAAGCAATATGCTAAGTCCTCGAGATCTAGGGAACCACTAAATCTGGGGTGGTCTTGGGGACCACCCATATAGGTGGGTAGAAGAGACTCAGAGCACAGAGAAATATGAGGGGTAGCCAGCCCAGACAGTTTGCCAAGACAAGATGAGGAAACGAAGTTCAAGTCAGAAACATCAAAAGTTGGATGCTGGATGCTGTTAGAAGTCAAAGGTGCTGCCCAAGTTCTCACTAAAGGCAAGGCTCCAGGGGAGGTGGATGGAGCTACACAGAGGTCAGTGGGACAAGGTTCAGGCCCAAACATGGAGAACAGACATGTGACAAGGACTGGGAGTCACAGTGTCAGCCTCAGGATAGACTGAGGGCCTTGGTGGGCAGGCAGGCAACAAGACACTGGGGTTTGAAGTGGGTCACGGCATAAGCCACGTGATGGGTCAGCCCAGCTCCAAGATATGCCCTATCGCATCCTCTGTCCCCAAATGTTAGGCTTCCCCATGAGTAGGGAAGCAAGGGAGGAGCTCAGAGCTCCCAGCAGTTTCTCCCATCCACCCCAGGCCCATTGAGCCCCGAGGGGGTGACAGCCAGCTCACCTGCTACCTGCTGAACCTTCCTTTGCTTGTCTCACAGTCCAGCAGTATGGGCTGTGTACAGACAGGAGGAGGGAGTACTGTAGTTTAGATCCAAAATATGGGCTAAGGGCCTGGTCCCTATCCCATGGCACTACTGGGACACGGCTGAAGCTTGAAAAGTAAGACCTAGCAAAGGAAGGTAGATCACTGGAAGGGGACACTAACTCCTGGCCCATCTTCTCTCTCTCTCTCTCTTTGCTTCCCAGCCACCATGAGGTAAGCAGCTGCCTTCATGTGCTCCCTAGTGTGCTGCCACAGGCCTTCTACAAATGGGCTGACTCACCATGGACTGAAACCTCCCAAACTGTGAGCTGACATAAACCTTTCCTCCTTTCAAGTTACTTATCTCAGCTTAAGAGTTATTTTATTGCAGTAATGGAAAGCTGACGAACGCAGTGAATGAGAAAAATACCCTGATGTTAGGAACCAGGACTGTGCGATGGAACAAAGGTGTGTATGGAATTGGAGATGGTGAATAGAACACTCTGGTGCCAGTAGGAAGCACAGACTCCTCTGTGAGCTGCTGGGGCCTAGGAGTAAGGACACCCATGAGCCCATCCAGCATCCACCTCTCTGTTTCTGTGTTACTGCCCTCTCAAAGGGATTCACAGTCCCTTTTCCACATCTGAGGCAGGGCACATTCATGGTGAATTTAGAATATCTTATTCTCTCAGGAAGATGCCAAAATTTTGAAAACACAACTTTAGAGGGAGGGAGGAAAGGAGGCAGGGGGGCAGGAAGAGAGAGAGAGAGACAGAGAGAGAGACAGAGAGACAGAGACAGAGAG
Organism: Hystrix cristata; assembly: GCA_004026905.1. Classification (NCBI taxonomy): domain Eukaryota; kingdom Metazoa; phylum Chordata; class Mammalia; order Rodentia; family Hystricidae; genus Hystrix; species Hystrix cristata. The sequence continues at coordinate 72,579 of PVJO010004510.1, read as the reverse complement.
AGAGGATCCAAAGTCCACATGAAAAAGGGGAACAGGAAAACAAAAGCAGAAAGCAGATTTTCACAGAAGAATGTCAGATAATAAAAACGGAAAGCATGCTCTCATTAGAAAATCAACACTTTACGCTTCAAATATTGTAAGCAATCAGGGCAAGACCATCAGTGGACAGGAAAAGCATTGGATTGTTAGGATCTGGGTATCCACAGGGTCCCAAGTGTTGACAGAATGCTTGCTAAAGAAACGAAGGTGCCATTACCCTGGGCATCAGGCCAGCCTCACCTGGGTCAAGGTGAGCGAGTTCCCTTCCCTCTCTCCTTCTGTGTCCTCACGCAGCATAGCACAGCCTTGGGCCTTTCTCAACACTGGCATCTCCTCAGCACCCCCAGCCTCCCACCCTCTCATGCCGCATCTCAGCTCTTCAGTCCTTTGTATTTCACACACAATCACACAATCACTTTCTGCTCATTGATCTGTTTCACTGTTTTCCTCACCAAAGGCAAGTCTCATGGGGTGGTTTAGGCCCAGAAAAGAATACCAGAATCTCCACCAGGCACAAGCTGGCCACCATAGGAGGCAAATGAATCACAGGGGGAAAGTCTGCACGGGAACGCCACCATGTGGAGCCACAAGCCACCCCAAGATTCCCACCTCTAGCTGGATTTGCAGGTTGAGCATGAGGGGGCTTCAAGAAAGCCCTTCTAGAGTCCTGATTGGCGGGGCACACACTTTGCAGCTGTCCTCTCAGTGTCCCCCCATCCTGTCACATTGTCCCTATGTAATCCCAGCTGCAGCTTTTTCGTGACCCGCTCCCCCACCCCCGAGTGGCTTTAATCCTTCTCCATGGCCCCCTGCAGCGTACTCTACTTTCCACAGCCACAACTCACTCAAGACCCGGGCTGCAGAATCGCCTCCCTTGGAGACGTGGGTCCCTCTCACACTTGGGAAAACGATTTTGCAGCTGGACTTTGTTCTCCAAGGTTCCCAAGACGCAAACCTAGGAGTTGGTTTGCACGACCTCACACAGCTGTCCTTTGAGCACTTACCTGGGTGTCTGCATTTAAAACTTTGATCCTCTGCGTGGAGATGAAGAGGTCCACTTCTGTCAGGGTCTGCGCATCCCCCTCGGAATTCTAAGGAAGGACAGCAGACGCTGTTACAAAGCGAAACATCCACTCCGATGGAGGCCTGGCGGTTTTACCAATTACCCCAAGTCGGTGTTGGAAGGAAATGCTACTTTAGAATGGAGCAGCCACCGGAAATCTACAAGCCTGGCTTAGAATCCAGAGCTGTGTGTGAGTCCCCAGGGCAGTGTGTAAAAGGCACAGAGGAGAAGGAAGCGAGGTGTTTCTGGGAGGCTTGAACAGCAAGGGAGCAGCTGCCAGGGGGTCTTGTGTCGGAGCCCCTCCTCTCTGCAGCAAGCAGGGCCCTCTGCTAGCCCCTGCGGAATTCAGTGAAGACGCAGCACCATTAGATTAAAAGCTCTGATTCCTAGATAGGGGATTCCAAGTATCCCCAGGGACAACATTTTCACAGAAGCTGGATTAAAACATCAGTCCTTTCTTTCTGGTTTGAACAGTCACATCAGTGCGGATCCCCTTGGTCTTACATCCAAAAACCATAACGGGACGGAGACTCAGGATGATACAAGTGTACCCTACAGTGACACAGAGAAGCAGGCAGAAGCTGACACCTTGACTAATCCCCCTGATTTGTCACCTCCACCGGAGGAAGCTCAGTGTACGGCTGTGAGATATATTTCCGTGGACTGTTTTGGAAGCTGAGCAAACTATTCAAGATCTGCCCCAAAGCAGGGCAGCCTTTAATTGGTTTTTACACCTGTGAGAATCCTAATTACTCCTGCGCGGTGCTGATGGAAAACAGGCTCTACTCACTAGTCTGCCCGGTGGGGTGGATAATTCAGTGTGGTCACTTGGGAGCCTATGGTGCTACATCTTCCACTTCAAAACAGCAGAAACTGTGATTTAATTAACTCACTAGAAAATCTCAAACCAAAAATCTCCCTGCTGACTAGTCCTCAAGAATTCTGAGTCACAGAGAGGCCCGGTATTATAATGATAAATTTGTATTTTAGCTCAGTTTTCAAAGGAAAAGATCTTGTGGGCTTTCAGTGTATCCCAGGATGATACTGCTTTTCACTAATTAGAAAAAGAACGAGTCCTAAACAATCCATCTGAAAAATAGTTTTGAGGAGTGTGGAATTTCTCTGCTTTAAAATATCAGGTTATATTTACCACGAATAGACTTTTAAAAGTTACATTCTGAGGATTGCAGATCAAAACCTCTTACTCAAAAGTGGGTCAAAGCCAGAAGCGAGTCAGAAAAGTTGTGGCAGATTTTGGTGTTAGTGACAATGGTGTCACACTTGTACAGCGAAGTGGGCCACATTCAAGTGGTGGGTAAATGAATGGAGCTGAAACCCGACAATAACAGGGATGAGAAAAGAGGAAAAACCCACATTGCACCCTGCTGGACAAAGGAAGAGGACCAACAGCCCCGATCCTACAGAGGGATGGCAGAGAATAAGGGTGGGCTTGGTGTGTCAGTGATGGGGGTCAGCCATCATCTTTTGCTGGTCCAGCTCTGGGCAAGTGGTTCCCAGCATGTCGCTTCCCGGAAAGGAAGAACAACGCATCACCAAATGCACGCTGGCTACTGAGGCCTGTCTCAGCGGGGCCTGCCTGTACCCGGCCCCTCCAGAGACAGTGACTCTATAGGGCTTCTGCTCCTGCAGACCCCAGGAGGAAGCTGGGGCTCCTCTGCTCTGGCTGTGCCAGTACCTGGGCAGCCCAGAGGTGCACCGAGAGGCTGCAAAAGGCCGCTTCTTTGGGGGCAGCATACTGCAACTGCAGATTTGCAGCTGGGGGCCATTCTGCTTTCCCCAGAGGCTCCCAGAGGAATACGGGGATGCGAGTGAGTGTGCTCCTTTCTCTCCGGCCACTGAAGGTGGACAGAACATTCACTGTATGGGCAGAGAGCCTGCAGATGGGGTCCTCTGGCCACAGTGCCGGAAAATTCCATCCCTACATCACGGGAAGGAGGACTGCATCTTTTATTGTGCAAGCAGAGGGCAAGGGCAGGGGACAAACCAGCACCAAGTCTCCATGGACTTTCCCTCATCTTTCTCACATCAAGCATTAGATAACTTCCGTATGAGGGGGCAGTTAGAAAATCAGCAGTATTCACCAAATGACCGGTTCGACAAAGGACTACCCATCCACCCAGATGTTCTTTTTATAGTCTGCTCAGGCTCCAGAAATACTGTCAACAGAGAAAGCATCTCACAGGCAAACCAAGCTACCCATCATCCTGATCTGGTAAATGAAACAATATATCTCAATGCCAGAACAATGTAATTCATGCTGTATGAGAGGTCTGGTGTGGGATATATCACATTGTCATTTAAAAATGTCCACATAAAACAGGGGCATCACTGCTTTAGGACACAAGAGAATCCAAAAGAGAAAAATTTAAAAAAGCCAATATTAAATTCTTCTGTGAATGGGCAGTCAAAAAAATTAGTATCTGCAGCTTCATTCAAAAGTCTATTTGTCACAGTGGGGTACTGAAGTCTCCCATTATAATTTTATTAGTATTTATGTGATCTTTCATGTTCCTTAGTATTTGTCTTATGTAGTTAGGTGCACCGATATTTGGTGCATAAATATTAATGATTGTTATTGCTTCCTCTTGGCATTTTCCCTTGAGAAGTACGTAGTGACCTTCTTTGTCCCTCTTGATCTGTTTTGGCTTAAAGTTCACTTTGTCTGAGATTAGGATAGCTACCCCTGCTTTTTTCTGGGTTCCTGTTGCATGAAATACTGTTTTCCATCCTTTGATTTTCAGTCTATGAATTTCCTTTTGAGTTAGATGTGTGTCATTTGTATGTAAATGGATGTTCCTAGAGAACATACTATTAAGTGAAGTAAATCAGACACTTATCAGTACACATTGAATAGTTTCTCTGATATGAGAAACCATAAGTATAAATAAAGACAAAGGGGTATAATAGATACTATGTTAAAAAAAAGAGTATTCAAAAGAGAGGACAACTAGATAGGGAAAAGGGAGATAAAGAAGAAGGTTAAAAGAAAAGTAAGATGAAAGGGAAAAAAATGGAAAAGTGTAAAAAAACTTGTTGCAAATAGAGAGGGCTGGGTGAATGAAAGGGAGGGGAGGAAGGGGGAAAACCAAGATGTATCATGTACAGGTACAAAATAACCATGTTGATTGTGATTATTATGTATATAATTATGTACATGTTCTTGGTAAAAATAAAAAAATTTAAAAATAAAGTCTAGTATTCACCAAAGGAAGGGGAAAACAGCTTTGCAGTACATTATTTGGATCCCCTTGGAAGCCCCCACCACACAGGGAAAGCCACAGACACACAATCAAACACTATTCCAGGGCAATGGTCCTACACACCGCTTTTTTCTTGATTTTAGCAGCCTTTTGCATCCTCTGAGCAGCATGTAAGAGAAGAGAAAAGCAGGTGGATATAGAGAAGGAAGGGTTATTTCAGTCTTGGGATCGACACTCTAGTGTTCAGACCTGGCGCCCAGGCGAACCCTCCCATGAGGACAGGCAGAAGTCACTGCCTGTGTCCAGCACACCCACTGATCCAGAGGAGCCCACACATGTGCCCTTCCAGGGCGAGGAGTGACTGTTTGCTCCTCTGTTCGCAGTGCCACTCTGTGTCAGGGACCAGAGTACCGAGGTCTTTTGCTAAGGGCATTGATGGCAGGGCTCAGCAATGCCCCTCACTTGCTCGGCTTTCTCCTGGCCACCATGGATGGCCTCGTGCTCCCCTTTAGACCCCATTAGAGGTCAGTGTGGGGTAGGCAGGGGAGAAGCAGGGGGAGAGAGCTGACTCTGCTCATCCCAGGGCAGGCAGGCAACATGTGCCTGCCCCAACCTACCCAGAGGGGACACTGCCTCAGACTTTCGCATTCCCTCCCCTGAACCCATTGGGCTTTCTGATGTAGCCTCATCGTTCCCCATCCATCCTCCCCTACTGTTCAAAATCAGACAGTCCAACATGTGCCTAGAGCTGCAAGTATATCTGAGCTCTCCTTGAGGTCAGGCATTTAAATAAAACATGATTTATTTTCCCCCTTTCTGGAAGCACTTTGAATGGTGCTAAAAATACACATATTGTTGAAATGGGATTCGAGGTGTCAAATAAACATGTTGTATAACCAGAACGGTTCAGAACAATTATCTTTAAAAAGCTGTGTTTCTGAGGGTCTGGGTGGAGTGTTCCTTATTAAGGAGCTGGTGGCCTCTTTGCTCAGCCTAGTATTTGCCCAGCCATAGTGCAAATCTCCCCTGGGCCTCTCTGGGCCCCTTGACTATTCCCGCTGTACACCAAGGGCAGTGCAGTCACAGCTGGACAGGATGCCTGTGCCCCACCTCGTAGGGGTCCACCCAAGTGGGCATCCTTCGGGGGCCCGGAAGCGCCCCTACCTTGACCCTGCTGACGGCCTCCTGTGCCTGCATCATGCGTATGTTTTTGGAGGGGTTGCGTTCAGACAGCAGCTGGGTGGACCCCAGGTAGTTGGCAGCAAAGATGATTCCGTCGATGAGGTCTTCCGGCTCACAGGGCCCTGGAACTGAGGGGGTGCAGAATGAGGGTCTCCCTGGAGAGGACGCCCTGGACAAGGCGCTCCCAAGCCCGGCCTTGGTGCCAAGACCACAGCAGCCAAGATGGGCAGATGAGAAGGGATGAGCCTCCTGGGATCTGCAGCCAGCTGGGGTGGCTGTTTCCTTCCTTACCCGCCTCACCTGGTGCAGATAACTGCACAAAATCAACACACGGGCCAGAAAACTCTGCATGAAGTGTCGGGGGGCATTCTGGTATCGCAGCAGCTGTCACTCCAGGTAACTCAGCTCCAAAGTGGGGGCACGTGCCATAAGGCGCGTAGAGGGTGCTGCTCCCCAAACGCGACAGCACTTGCACACCTTCCGCAGAGCCCTCCGGAAGTGAGGGCAGCAATGCGCCAGTGCCGGCTCTCCTCGTCCTGCAGCCCGTCCCTCTCTCCTTTCCCGCGGGCCCTGCTGTCTGGGGCATCTACCACAACTCGGGCCCAGGCTGGGCAGTATGGCCCTCACTCCATCTGCTGCCTGCAGATCACGGTGGCCCAACAGAACTTCCCGGATGTTCTGTCTCCACGTGCTCAATACAGGAGCCGTTGGCTATGTGTGCTGTGAGCACTTGAACTGCGGCTCCTACAACTGAAGACTGAATCTCTTTCCTGTATGTACAGTTGTCCCTCTGGGTTCGTGGATTTGGCCAAACTCAGACTGCGTGTGCTGTATAACGAGACCTACGATGGTGAGTCTGTACTGAACACATACAGACCATTTTTCTTACGATTCCCTAAACAACACAGTATGACAACTAGTTACACAGTATTTGCATTGCATTAGGTGTTATAAGTCACCTGGAAATGATTTAAAGCACGTATCAAACGTGCAGAGGTTATACGCAAATACTGTGGGATTTTGTGTCACAGACAAGCACAGCATTCCGCCCTCAGACGTGGCACCCACTGAAAGCCCCCGCAAGGACGGGTGCCCAGCGCTACCTGGGCAGAGCCCACACGCTGATCAAAAGAAGCCCACAAACACGCCATGAATTTGGGGAACCACGGGGCTCTGGGAAACAATCCCCAGGGACACTGAGATGATTGTGATTTGAATTAATTGAAATATAGAAGGCTATATGTTAGCCAGTAGTGGCTCCCATACCGGACGGTGCCGGCCAACTTTTCCAGCAAAGGGCTGATGGCGACAGTTGTAGGCTTTGTGGTCTGCTGCAAAGATTCACTTCTGCATTTGAGCTTCAGTCACAGACAATATGGAAATGAGTGGTAGGGCTGTGTCCCAGTAAAACTTCATACAGAAAATTGGGCAGGTGGCTAGGAGGATTTGGCCTTGGGGCTGCAGTCAGCTGCAGCCTAGGCCATTGCTCAGCCTTCTCCTCAGGCGCAGGCTGGCTGTCTGCATCCCCTCATCATTGTGTACCTCCTACCTAGACCCCCCCTCCTGGCTCCCAGTTTCCTTCTCCTGCCCAACTGCCCCTCGCCCATGCCCCAGCCACTCCAGTGCCACAGGACCAATACCCTGCACTTCCCTGCCCTGCTGCCAGGGCCTCCAGCCTGGCAGCTGACCTGCGGTCTCACCTGTGATGCCCCTGTTGTTGGGATCACCCAGCTGTCCATCACCTCAATAACACCTGCCTGGTGCCCCCTTGCCTCTCTGCCCTGTCTGTCTGCCCCAGGCTTCCGCAAAACTCTGACCTGTTTTCTTTGTGTCTGTGGGTAGGAAAAGTTACCCCACAGGACAAATCAATGTCATCAGGAATTCCCCATCAAGTCACGGTCCCAAATGCCCCCCAAACTCCTCGACAAGCACAACCTCTTCCTCTCTGGGCAGGAACCCCTTTGTCTGACCACTCTGCATCTTTTTTAGGGTACCGAGGATTGAACCCAGAGCCTTTGTGCTGAGCTACATTCGCAGCCCTATTTGTTCATTTAGAGACAGTCTTGCTGAGCCTGGGCTTGAACTTGCAATCCTCTTGCCTCAGCCTCCCAGAGCGCACAGACGACAGGTGTGCGTGATCATGCCTAGCTCTTCTTTCCATCTTTTTATACTTCTGCAGCCCTTGCATCTCCTGCACACTCCCATCTTCATGGCTAGAATCTGATCTGCCTCCTGTGGCCTCTCTGTAAAGAGCAGAGTCCCACTAGACTCCAAAGATCACCTGCAACCCCACTCTGCTCTCCCTACAGGACCCCTTTGGCTCTCTCCTGTGCCCCTAGCCATATCCTATCAGTTGGATCCTCCCATGGTGTTTAAACATGCTCTGGTCTCCCCAGAGGGCTCTGCGTCCGGTGGGTCCCCTTTCCTCCCTCTTGAAGCCAAAGCTCTAATAAGAAGTGCCTATTTGTGCATGCACCCCCTCCTCCCTCATACATTGAGCCTGGCCATGTCCCCAGCACCCCAGATCCATGTGTGCCCACGATGCCTTCAATTTCAGTGCCAGCAAAGCCAGTGGGAGCTCTGGTCATCACTCTACCACTGCCTCTTTCCCGAGTCAAACCCGACTGGTGGACCCAAAGTTTGTGTCCTGCCCCTCACTGGTATGTAGACACCCCTACCCTCTGGCATGAGGGTATTAGGTGGGGCTTCTGGGAGGTGATTAGGTCTGGAAGGAGAGCAGAGGAAGGAATGAAAAGAAGAATTAAGGTGTGTCGCATTATGAGTACCATCTCCCCATGAGGAATGTGATCATGTACTGCAAATGGGTACCAAAAAAAAAAAAAAATCCGTACCCAAAGACCTGAAACTTGGCCAGCAATAGACAGGGCAACAATGTAGCACTATTCTGGAAGTTTCTTTAGTGATATAACAGAAATCTCAATTAGATGCTCTGAAGACTGCGCACCTCACTAGTGCAGTGGTGGCGCGCCTACGGCACGTGTGCTGCAACTGGCTCTTCATTATCAACGAAAACTGTGAAAGGTTTGCCATCATTGTTATATTGTCTGATTAGGAAACTGTGTCTTGTTTCAGGCTTTAACTAAAAAACAAAGGAAAATTTAAATGAGAAAATAGATTATCGTACAAATATGCTGATCAAGAGTGGGCACATGATTTAAAAAGTAGTAATGCTTTAATAAATGCCATCACCCATTAAAGCTAATTTTTAAATTGACTTTTGTATTGTTTTGATAGAGAAGAGAGAAATTATGGACTCTGTGAAATCACACAGGCCTGGGTTACTCCACTCCACTAATTCTGTGTTACTGGCAATTGAATTAAATGATGTTACTCAATTCTCTTGCCTATAAAATGGAAATAATACTGAAATTGTTGGAACGTTGTGACAAAATTCTTGTGAAGATCTGAGCACAATGCTGGCAACAGAGGAAGAAGTCAATATTAAATATATTAATATCTTATTAAAAAGAATGGGATTAGTGCCCCTGTAAGCAGGACCCCCAGAGAGCTCACTTGCTCTTTCTGCCATGTGAGAACCCAACAAAAAGTAGCCACCAGCAACCATGACTGATGCCCAACCACACTGTCACCTGGATCCACGTCCAGCCTCTGGAACAATGAGAAATGAATTTCTGCTGTTTGTAAGCCACCCAGGCCACAGCACTTGCTCTGGACTGAAACATGAATCCCGTACCCCCAGCACACTCCTCACACTGCCACGAGAGGACCGGAAACCACGTGCTCTGTCCCCTGCTTGAAGCCTCTTGGATCTCCACTGCATCTTGGGATGGAGCTGGCATCCCTCGGCCTCAGGACCCGCTGTCCCTGTTTGGACATCAGTGCTCAGGGCAGGCTGGGGAGGGCTTAGCTGGCCCGGCATCTCAGGGTCACAGAAATCCCCAAGCCTGGAGTCCTGGAGTCCTACAGGATGTGTCCCCTTGTGACTGCAGCTTGTGTCCTCCTCTAGGGTTTGTGGGCGCCTCTCTCTCAGCAAGGGGCCAGAGTGAGCAGATCGTTGCCCAGGCAGAAGTAAACTTGAGGCTGTACGGGCACTAGCTTGACACTGTATTCACAGTCTAAACAGGCCTGTAGATGTCTCTGGGCATCCCTGACCCTCCCTAGAGCAAAGCCCTTCACAGCATGAACCCCTGGGCCCTCGTCCCATCCCTCTGTCACCTGTCTCTGGTGGGAAGAAGTATGTCACTGGGCAGGTGGGACGTGGGCATGATGATGGAGGGGGAGGTGAGAGGACCCTTGTCGCACAGTGTGGGCCACTGGCGCCCCTCATGCACGCATGCGACCCCCTGCTGGGGTTGGAAATGCTGAGCCCCCAGGGCGGCCAGGCCTTCAGACGCCAGGTGGCGCTCTCTCGAGGAGTACGAAGTGAAGATTCTGGTGGCAAGCAGTACTCTAAATTATTAAAGTAATTGAGTATCTGTTATTACCACAAACTCAAAAGCAGACTAGAAAGAGTGAGATGGCTATCAGGTCTGAAGACAGCATTGAGAGTGAGCGGCACACCCTGGCATCTGGTGGCCCTGTTCTGGGAGCTGGCTTCTTCATCCCTTGTTGAGGGGGAGTGAGAAGAAGCACCCCACCCTTCTGTGGTCAAACTTCACAGAAACTCCTAGAAAGGAGTCATCCAGGAGAGAAGCTCAAGCCTTGGTTCCCAAGCTGGCGACTCCCCAGGACCCTGACTTTAGGGCCGACTCATCTTGGTTCTAGTTAATCTGCTCCCAGGCTGCATTGGGGACCAGTAGGATGAGACACAGGTCCTGCTTAGCACCAGGCCACGCCCAGAGTAGGTTCCCAAGTAATAAGATTGTCATGGATGTTTTCATAGTGAAAGTGGCCCTGGGGGAGTGCGCCAGGTAGGAAGGATAGGAGATGAGACCTTTGCCTCCTAGAAGCAAAGAAATCGGGAGTCTGTGAGGCCACGCCTCTCTGAAAAGCACGGCCTGTGCCTACTTTCTCATACTGGGCCAGCAGTCATTGCCCAGGCACACTGTGGCTTGTAGAGTCCTGGCCCCAAAGGGCACGAAAGCCTGGCTGACCCCTCAGGATTCCACTAGCGGGTGGGATCGGCTCCTCCTATCCCAGAGCACTGGCCTTTGTTCCGGTGCTGACAAACTCCTTGACCAGCGTTCAGCGTGCTAAGTGGGTGAGGGGCTTGTGGGGGAAGCACTGGGGGACGCCTTGTCCGTCTGTCCACTGGCAGTGACGGTTTGCATTGCAGGTGCATCAGCTGGGGAACACAGAGGCTACCCTGAGAGAGGGCACACATGCAGCACCCTCCACTCTGCCCCCAGGCTTCAAACTGAAGGCCCCCAGTTGTTGCTACCTCTGCCAGCTTACCCTCCAGCCTTGTGCTGTCCATTGAGCATCACTCAGAAGCAAGCATCGTTGGCTAAGGGTTGCTCCAGAGTGAGGCCAGAGGCAGAGACCATCACTGGCCAGGAAATGGCGCCACTATGTTCTGCAGAAAGGTGCTGGTCCTCCCTGCCACCCTGGGGTGCCAGGCCTCACACCTTCAGCCAGCACCCAGAGTCTGCCTTGGGCCAGTGTCCTCATGTCTTATATGGGGGACAGTGAACTGCACAGCACCCCAAGAGCCCCAGTTCCTGCGGTGGGGGGATGCAGCAGGACTTGCTTTTAAAATACAACTTCCGCCTGGGAGGCTGCTGCCTTCTGAGCCCTTGCTTGTAAGTTCCTCAGGCGACCTTGGCCAGCTCTCCGGGCCTTGCTGATGTTCACACTCCTAGTCCAACCCATGTCTCCAAGTAGATTTATGAAAGACAGACCTCTTTTTCCCTGGAGAGAGCCTCACCTCATCTAGGACCAGTCTGGGGGCCCTGACTCCTGTGTGTAAGGGGTGTCCCACCTTGGAGCAGGGCCCACTTCACGGGACAAGGCTAGGGGAGGAGATGGTCTTTGCTGTAACTCCCCCAGATGCTCCACTTCTGCCAGGGGTCCTTGGCCTGCCTGCCTGCCCCCCTTTTCCAGTAGGAAACAACACACGTGGCAGTGACCAGACATCCTGCTCCCACCCCACCTGATGTGTGCGGGGAAGGAAACTAGACACAGAGGAGAGTGAGGTGTTCGCAGAGGGAGTGAGGCATTTTTCAGACCCACAGTCACACCTCTCAAATGCAATCTTGAAATGCAAAGCCAAAGCCAAAGCCAAGAGCTTCCTTTCCATAGAAAAGCAGCTGGGCCTGCATGTTTTGGTGCAAACTGTTCTTACTTTGCTCAACTCCTGGAGTACCCTAAACCGAGACCACCAGAGGGAGATGAACAACACAAGAATAAAGACCTCAAGAAGTCCTGCATCCCCAGAGGGGGATTTCTCTGCTTAAGTATGTATACAGTACCTGACTGCCTGGCGTACCAGAGAAGAAGGACCAGCTCCTCCCCTGCCTGAAGACGCTGCCGCTGAAATCGCCCTGCAGGAAACCTGGGTCCTGCCGGCTGACCATCGGGACAGGGAAGCAGTTGGGGCACACAGAGCCACCTTCCAGGAGGGCTATCCTGACCGTGGCACTGCACAGAGGCTTCCCGTGCACCAGCCCAGCCCCAGCTGGTCTCATTAACGCCAAGACTGGGCCTAGTTCTCCCGGTCTCAGTGGGGGCCTGGGTGAAGCTGGGGCAGAGCCCCAGATGGGAACAAGGCAGTGCATCCATGTGGCCACAGCTCAGTGACAGACAGGAAGTCCCGATGCCTCAGGCCTCCGTATGGCAGAGTAGAGTCCCAGCCATGAAGCAGATGTCACCGTCCCAATTTTACAAATAAGGAACATCCAAGTGCAGCTGAAAGTCTTGCCCAGGATCACTGTCACAAACTCAGGTACTCAGCCTTTCAGAGCCCAAGGACAAGGACTTGTGTGCTCTGTGACCAAAAACACAGAGCTCACGGGCTGGAGGGCAAGGCTCGCATCAGCCCTACAGTGATGATAAATGGATCAGGAAGGCCCATGGGGATACCAGGAAGAGAGGACGTCACCCTAGAAAAGGAGCAGTGGGGGGCTGACTTCATGAGCAATCTGACGTAGCTGCCCTTTGAGCTGAGGTCTGAAAGATGAGAAGAAACCAGCAAGTCACAAAGCAGAAGAAGGAAGAGTTTCCAGATGGAGGCAAGAGCAGGTGCAGGGGTGGCAGGAAGCATGGCATTTTAGGAGACTGAGATGTCCAGGTTTCCTGGTACAGAAGATGAGCCAGTAGGGGGAACAAGTAAACGTTGCAGAGAAAGTGTTGGCTAGATGCCAGGACCTTGGAAGCATACCAAAGACTGTCATTCCAGAGTCTCAACCAGGGAAGTGGCCTAAACTCTGTCCTTTAGAAATTAATGTGGGTAGCCAGAGACAAGTGGCAGAGAAGAATGGAGAGCAGCTGAGGGCTACTGCAGTGATCCAAGCAAGAGTGATGATGCTGGTGTGAACCAAGGTAGGGATGCAGGTGAGACACAGGACCAGGCTGGGATTAGGTCAGAAGGCCTGGGAGCTGGACTGGGTATGAAGTGAGGGTGAGGAGGCCTGGACAGAAGAACTGCCGCTCACTGGAGGGGCCCAGAAAGGACAGGCCCGGAGGTGGGGATTCCAGGCAAGGTTAGTGGCATAGCCAGGGCATCTTCCAAAGGGAACCCAGGGCAGCTGACTGAGGAGTCCAGGTAGAGACACAGGGAGGGAATGGGCCATGAAGGTGCCAGGGGGACCACTGGACATGGCCACTCATCAAGGGGAGGCCCCAGGAGCCAGCTCTGCAGATGCCAAGAAGGGAAGGGGCTGGGGAGGGAAGTGTCCCACCAGGACCCACTAGCAGGAGGGCATCTACAAGGAGTCCTCGTGTACTGGGCATTGTGTCAAGGAAGCCAGCAATAACCTTAAGCAGATCTCAAGGACAGTGGGGCAGGAACCTGCCAGTGGGTGGAGGAGTGTGGGAGGCACAGGTCATGTGGCAGGCTATCCCCAAGCCTGGTTCTGAGGAGAACAAGATGGAGTGGTGGTGTGCACAGGTGCCGGGGGACTGAAGGGCTCAACAGCCAGCAGAAGGAGCACGGAAGACCCAGAAGAGAAGACGGTAGGTGGAGTGAGTGGCCACCATGCAACTCCAATGCCACGGACAGTGGCCCCGAGACCACACACTAGGCAGGTGGCCCAGTCAGCAGAGGAACCAGCCTCTGGGAGAGGGGCCACATATGGGCACTATCAACCACGTAACTGGGCCCCACACTGGACCTTCTGTCACAGAGCCGGGTGCGGTATCAGGTCCTGGAAAGGCTCTGTCCCCTCCAGTGCCTTCTTCTCTAAGCAAGCAGATGCTCCTTCACTGTAATGCCCTGTGCCACCTCTCAACAGCCATGCTGTAAGGCTGGCAGGAAAGAGCACTGTCTGTAAAATTAGACCTGTGGCATTCACCAGAGAAGCATAGCCTGGGTTGTCACTGAAGGAAAGGGCTTGGAGCTCCACGGTTTAGCACTTCGGGACCCAATGAGGGACATAAGGTCACTGGCTCCTGGGAGGAAGAGAATCCACGCCAGAGTGAGGAAGGACGGTCACAGGCAGGTTCAGAGTCGCCCAGATTTTCCCGAGACACATGTTGTGTGATGTGTTGTGCTTGTATGTGGGAGAACAACGGCCCAGAAAGTGCATGATAAATTTAAAAATTAGCAAAAATGGGAAAAGGCACATGCCTAGACTGTTGCTGCAGCACTGTTTGTAAAAACAAAAGCCTGGAAACCACCCAACTATTCCAGAGTAGGAGACATTCATGGAGCCGTCGAGCTCTGCGGACAGCCCCTATGCTGCCGGGCACAGTCCTGAGCTTGGGCACAATCTCCAGGATTTAGGGGTAAATGAGAACAACAGGATGGAGAAAAGGGTGTCAAAATTCAGCATCATTTCCCTAAGAAAGGGAGAGATATGCTTACAATAAAATATATATCCTTACAGTAAATATATGCTTACAATTAAATACATAAAATGTTAAGCACTGTACATTGCATGCATGTACCAAAAAACATCACATGGCACCCCATTAATACACATAGCTTTTATGTTTTCATGTATCAGTTAAGAACATTTTTAAAGCTTATGCAAAAAATTTAAAAATCAGAAAAAAATATGTCAAATGTAAAAATGGTTATCCAGGGAGAGAAGCAATAAATGGGGCAAAGGATAAAAAATAGGGGAAGAAACTGGATACCTTTGCATACCCTGTGTTGTATATTTGACTTTGGAACCATGCAAGTATTTTATACAATTACAAAATAAAATTCAATGAAAAAAGCAAATTCCTAAAAATTAAAAGAAAAACGAAACAAACGAATCTGTGCATCCATTGGTGACATAATTGCAAAAGGGAAAAAAATTCCAAAATATTGTTAGACATAGTCATTTGCTCATACATCCTTTGTGGGTGCTACTCTAAAGACAAAAGTAAGTGCAAATAAATAACCATGTGTCCTTGGCAGTGCTGATACTGTTGTTGTTTACAGGCTGTTGTGTGATTAGCAGAATAAAACAAGTGCATAATTATGGTGGTGTCCTTGAGCACTGTGATCTGGGGCACAGGAGGAAAAAGGTAGAAATGTAAGGAATCTATAGTCCTGACAAAGTATCAATATGAATCACAGTGCAGTTTATCTTTAAAAAGAGTACATTACTGATTATAACAAACGACCCCAGAATCTAGCAGCGTAAAACAACAAACATGTATTATCGCACAGTTTCTGGGGGTCAGGAATGTGGGTGTGGCTTAGCCATCCTAAGGGGAGGCCTCCACTTCCAAGGGAGGATCCACTTCCAAGTCCACTCATGAGGCTACTGTCCAGCGACACGGGTCCTGTGCCACTTAGTCCTCTCAACCAGGCAACTCACGATTAGAGAGAACATCAAAAGCAAGGAGGAAAAGGAGAGCCAGACAGGAGCCACTATTTTTCTTTAACCTAACTTTGAAATTTATATTCCATCACTTCTGCCAGATTCTACTCATTAGAAAGAAGCCAACAAGTCCAGCCCACCCTTAACAGAAGGGAACTAGTCAAGGACACAAATACCAGATGAGGAGAACAGGGGACCATCTGAGACATGGCCTACTACATATAGCTATGTGCTCAGCTCCAGCAAATCATCAGAAACAAGCACTCACTGTGGCCAGATTATGGTCTCTAAATACTATTTCATAGGGCTCCTTGGAGGAAGAACCGACTGGCTCTAGTACTTGGGTGAGAAATATTTAAAATGATCCTAGAATACCAAGTAATACCAGAAAGCAAAACTAGGACTACTGGGGCCGGATTAATAGGACTCAGCAACTAACCTATGAAGCCTCGCACAGGCCAAAGATAACACATGGAAGAATCAGAAAGTATGACAAACACAACACACTAAAACACACTAAAGCTTTTCAACCGAGAGTTCCTGGGGACAACACAGCAAACTCTCACTGGTTGTCTTTAGAGGTTGTTAGGGAAACTAATTAATTTAAAAATTAATTGCAACTACTTTTTTAGGTGAACTATACTCAGGATAACCAAACACTTGATGAGAGAAAGTCTGCACAGAAGTCCAGCTAATCAATGAAGGGGAAATGGAGTTAGAATAATCAATTAGTGTATCTAGACCATGAACATTAACTGCCACTAATATTACCAAAAGAAAGACAATCAGAAGTCATGTACCTCTTGATGAAAAAATGCTTATCTACGAAATTTTTTCCTAAACAATCAAACTGAATATGTTATACTTTAAACAACCATTATATCTTACAAAAAAAAAAAAAAACCGTACCATTTTAGTGGAAACAAAAGAGAGAGGAACATGCTAAACAACACCATGAGAATGCAACTAGCAAACTGCAGGAAAGTGCAGAATAAACGATGCAGATTCTTCCACAACAATCTCAGCAAAACAATTTAAAAAGAGGAAAATACAGAGATGGATGGAGAACCTATAAAATAAGAGCCATAAGAGAATTACAAGATATATTAATTGATCTCAGTGTATGGACTTGATTTAGATCTCCATTAGAAAAAGCACACTGCAAACTAGGGAAATGCAAGCCCTAACTGGGTAGTTAATAAAATAAAGAAATGACTGATAATTTTATTTTATTTGTGATAATGGTATTGGATTTTTTAATAATAGAATTCTTGTTTTTGAGATACATATTTAAAGAGGATATGATGTGAGGTCTGAGGTTTGCTTCAGAAAACTCTGGGAGAGAGTGGAAAGGTAGGTTAAACACGACAGGTCATGAGCGGGTAAATATTAGTGAACTTGAAGTCAGTGATGGGTGTATGGTGGTGGGTATACTATTTTCTACTTTTGTACATGTTTGAAAAAACATTTTTTTAAAAATAAAATGATGACTCTTTCAAAACAATGCTATATTTCAGTAATGGGCATATCTCCTTATGTTCTACACAATTAGACAAAAAGAAGAAGAAACAGAAAGTAAGACAAGAAACAGCAAAAATCATTCTAATTTGCAGATGGTAGGATACATGCCAGGAAAAAAACCAAGAAAACAACTAAAAGTCTAGTTTAAAAAAAATAAGAATTCACTAAGTCAATGCTTTCAAATTTAATAATATAAAATAGGTTTCTTTGTACCTACGAATGCAACAAGTTAGAAAAAATAAGCAATAACATTTACAAAAACCCAAAAAAGGATAAAACACCAAGGAATTGATGAAAAAAAAGATATGCATGGGATTTCTGTGAATATAGTTTATGGGTTTAGGCAAACAAACTTGAACAAATGGAAAGATAAAGGCTTTTTGGCTAGGGAGATTCTACCCTATAAAGGTGACATTTTTTTCTCTAACTAGATAAATTTAATTCATGTTAAATAAAGATGCCAATGGGAATTTTAGTGTGTAACTAAATGAGATGATCTGAAACTTTCTAGGAAAAACAGACATGCAAAAATCTATCAGGGAAAATGTGAAAAGCAGTGGTACTGGCAAAGGCAGGGACAAGATGTACCGGGTAATAAACTGCGCCATAAATTCCCAGTAAATAAAACAGCTTGGGTCTGGGGCCTGAACAGACAATACCCACAACCCATCTAGAAACAGACCTAGACAAAGATGGAAAAAGCAGTTTTCCAAACCAGAGAGGGCATGATGCATTGAGTATATGTCAAACTATAAACCAAACATTTAATTTTAAAATAATACCATAAAAGTTCAGGAAGAAAATTTTATTTAAAAAAAAAATTAGAAGTGCAAAGATCATGCTAACATCAAAAGTTCAGTAACCTCAAAGGAAAACAACTATATACTGACTCCACAAAATGCTCAGCAAAGTAAAAATGTATGATACAAAACAAACAAAAAGGCAACGGTAACCTAGAAAGAACTTTTGCAATATAAATCAAAGAGCTCATTTCCTTTACACATAAAAAATAATACATAAGAAATACCACCACCACCAGTTGCCAGAGGCTGAGGGCGGAGGAGGTGAGGGGCATTGAGGAAATGGTGGTCTAAGTGTACGAACTGTCAGTTACTACATGAATAAGTTCTGGAGCCTAAAGTACAGCATTGTAACTTTGTTTACTGTCCTCCATATCCCAAGGTTTCATGTTTGTAGATTCAATGCACTTGAATTGAAATATTTTTTTTAAATTACATCTGTACTAAACAAGTATAGACTTTTTTCTTGCCCTTATTTCCTAAACAAGAGAGTATAACAGCTTCTTACACAGCATTGACATTGTGTTGGGAGTTGTAAGTCATCTAGAGGTGATTTAATGTATATGACGGGATGTGGGTAGGTTATATGTAAATACTACACCATTTTCTAAAAGGCAGCTACACAATGTTTAGTTACCAATTATATTCCAATGAAGTTGATGGAAAATTCAATAGAGGAGTGGGTAAAGGACATGTTATAGTTTGGATCTGAAGTTTTCCCCAAAGGCTCATGAACTTGGTCCCCAGCTGATGGCACTGTTGGGAGGCAGTAAAACATTGAGGACTTGGTGCCTAGTGGGAGGAAGTTAGGTCATTAGGGGTGTGGCCTTGAAGGAGATAGTGGGATCCCAGTTCTTTCCTACGTCTCTCTTTGCTTCCAGGCCACATTGAGGTGAGCAGCTCTACTCTACCACATGCTCCCTGACATGATACACTGCCTTGCCACAGGCCCAAAGAGATTGGGTCAAAATACCATGGACCAAAACTTCTGAAACCATGAACCAAAATAAGCCTTTTCCTCCTTAGAAGTTGATTATCACAGGTGTTCTGTCACAGCAACAGAAAGCTAACCCAGGATTCATAAGGGAAAGGGTCAGGAAAAGAAACATGGACAGTTTATAAACATATGAAACAGCATTTAACTTCACTTCTGATGAAAGATATGCACAAGAAGCCAACAATATACCCCTTTATACCCATCAGCCTAGGGCTAAGATCAGACAGCTAAACAGCACAGCGCTGGCGACTATGACTCGCAGCTCTGTCAGACACAACTAGGACCAGTCTTCCTTGGTCCCTCTTGGAGAGGCACTCTGACCATGTCTACCAAAGCTAGCATGTTCCTGCCCGACAACTCTGCTCTGTCCAGGAACTGCTTCTACAAAGAACTCACAGCTGAACACAAAGGTATATCTGCAAGAGGCTGTTCCATGCTGTGGCAACCACCTAACAGCTGATCACACTGGCTGCTTCATACACTATTTCATGGATCTTGCGCGGCTATTTAAATAATCAGGTGTTTCTGGGAGATGACTGGATCAAGAGGGTTCTAACTTCATCAGTGGACTAACACACTGATGAATTCATAATCTGATGGACACTTAAGATATGGGGCCTAGTCAAAGGGAACGGGTCACGGGGGAGTGAACTTTAGGGACTATATCTGGTCCCTGGCCCCTTCCTCTCTGGCTTTCACTCTCTTTCTTTCTCCCTCTCTGTTTTCTGGCTGCCATGAAGTGAGCAGATTTCCTATGCCATAACCTTCCACGATGATGTCTCTACCTCACCAGAGGCCTAAAAGCAAGAGCCAGCTGACCATGCACTGAAACCTTTGAAAGCATGAGCTAAAATAAATCTTTCCTCCATTAAGTTGTTTCTCTCAGGTATTTTCTTACTGCATGTGAAGCTGACTCACAGTTTCTTCCCTATAAAATGGACAGAAAGTACCTACTCCTCAGGTGGTGGCTGACCAGGAGACAAGATCTAGACCTACAGCAGACAGTACAAGGTCCGGCACACACTAAGCCCTGATAAATGATAAGACAGAGATGCTATCAGTTTAGTTGCTGCTGCTCTTTTCCTATCATGAACAATTAACTGATCTGAAATAAGGCAGGAGCTGAGGTCACAGGCTGTCTGCCCCTCACTAATACCCCAGGAAAGCATCCCTCCAGGGTGACTGCTCTCAGTGGAAAGTCTCTCCTCCTCTACAGTCTCATGGGCTTTTCTCAGTTCTTCAGATGCTCAAACTCAGGTGGGAGCCACTCCAGGAAGGTGACATGTTCACCAGCTGGATGGGTGCTGCAGTGAACACCAAGAGTTTATCACTCAATACTCATTCTGAACCTTTTTCCTGCCCTTGTGGAAAGCCAAATACTCGATTCTCCAGTCAACACTGCAATTCAGGGGCTGCCATGTGACACAGCTCTGGCCCATGAGAGGAAAGAGAAGTGTGTTGAAGAGATCTCCAAGGCCTTTTCACATCCACTAAACATCCAGACTCATGAGGTCTCCTAAGGACTATCAGATACGGGGCCATTTAGTCAGAGGGAATGAGGCTGAAGCCAGCTGGCCACTGGTCTCTTCCATGGGAATCCATGCAGAAGCCCATGAAGTGTCCACACAGCAAGTCCCACTGGATCCCTGGATGGCTTGGCTGTGAAGGTACAAAACATTCATTAAGAATACTGTGTAGAGCTCATCTAGTTCTAGAGTTCATGTTCCCAGGAACCAATATCTCTTACAAGCTCTCGCTGCATGTAGCTTTCAAGGTCCCCCCAAGGGACAAGTACTGCCATAAGCCACCCTGAAGCTCTGTCATACCCAAGAGTTATAATTCCCTCCTGGAGATGCAGTCTACCAGTCAAGGTCATCTCTACCATAAGCAATGCTGGGCAGTGATATAGTGGGCATACTACCACTCAGGTTACTTGGGGAACAGGTTAGGACAGTTAACACAAGTTCAAATTCTCATACAAATAATCCATTTACTGTGTCTACAGAAAAGTTTTGCTTTCTTAATATAAAGGGAAAGACAACACAGCTGGCTTGAACCTTTGCCCTTCTCGCTTCTTCTACCTCCCTGGAATAGGAAGCAATGCATGGAGCTATCCAGACATTATGTGACAGTGAGGTGACGAGCCTGAGGACAAGGCCAAGAGAAGCAAAAAATGGTGATTCTGGCATGGCATCACGAGCCCACTGAATGAGTAGCTACTCACCTCTAAACTTCTTTGTGTTAGACATGTACTCCCCTATGTGTGCATGCTGATGTTAGGTAGCTATTTTGATACTTGCCCCCAAATGCATACCTCACTGATAATGGTGTTTAACTCAGTTATGGTTCTTTCACATTCATTAGACTCTAGGGTGTTTTGTGATCCTTATGGTGACCTGCTCTTGTTGGCGAAAAGGATTTTGGTCAGTGAAGGTTTCACTGAATGTGAAGCATCTAATATAAAAGGGATGTGCTTTTGCTGAAGGCCTCTGTATTTCATAACAATCAAAGGACTTCTCTCTTATAGGAACAACTCTGAATTGATTTCAGGCTCCCAGTCTTGTTTCCATCTGGTTTGGAACAGTCTAAGGAGAAGATCCAGAGAAATGGATCTTCTGGGATGTTAGGCTGAAGAGCCGGAGGCCCTTTAGGCACTGGAACGGAACTGTTTTTGGATCCTTCTCTACCTCCTGTCTTGCAGAAATGAGACTGTTTTAAGAGCCAGGGGAGTTTTATGTCCAACCCTCCCACCCCGACTGAGGGAATTCTTTTTAGATGGTGCCACAATTCTATGACAAGTGAGCTTCTTAGGTCCACAAGACCTTGTCTCACTGGAGCAGTGTGACTTACACAAACCACCCTGGTTCTGGACCTTCAAGGAAAAAGGTGCAGAGATGTGCTGCTTAGGGGATGCTCCTCCTATCAATCAGGAACCCAGCTGAGCCCTACTGTAGATAACATGGGAGTCTGTGGCCTCTTCCTGCCAATCATTAGGTCCCGGGAAACTACAACTAGCCAGTTGAGCTGGAATCATCATAAATGGATGTTTGAACCAGCAAAAATATATCTAAAACCCACATGTAAACTGCTGGGTGAAAACCAGTTGAGCCATTGTCAAAATGGAATCACATTTGTTTTGACTGTAAGTATTGGTTCTGAGAATTCACAACCAATTTTTACCCATTTCGAGCAACATTGAGCCCACTACAACAGTAAAAATTGGTTTGAGCCGGTTGCTTCATTTTAAACCAGTTGGAACTGGTTGAGCCCAGTTTAAAGTAGTTGCTTACAAGGGAATTTGGAGGTTCTAGTTTCCCTGGCTTGAGTTCTTTACTAAAAAAGAAAAGCAGAGTGGGAAAGGTTTAAAGTCATTTATTTTTGAAGACTGATTTACTTTGTTCCCATAAATATTCATAAGACTTAATTACCAGCTTATTGAAAGAATTAATAAAATTCACATTGTTTATTACAACACATTAGCAGGGGCAAGAAGCATCCTCTTGGCACAGAGAAAGAACTCACTTAACAGGCTCTTTGCTGTGATGTTGGACCACTGGAAGCAACCCACAGGGGCCCCTCTGGAGGCCCTGCAAGACCGCACGAAGTCAGCTCTGTGAACAGATGAGCAGTGAGCACCACACTCCCAAACCTACTACAGAACAGACCTGTCCATTTTATGCAGAATTAACCACCTCAAAAAAGATGGGAGGGTAAAGGGAAAAGAAGGGTCTAAAAAAACCCAACAGCCTGAATTTAGATGCCATTAGAGTCACCCTGATCAAAAGCATTAGATCATAATTAGCTGCTTACACAGACACATTTCACTCTATTAATTCAGCCATCAGTGTCATCTGTGAAGCAATTAAGGTGCAGTTAAATGAACAGTCTTCCAGGAGGCAAACAGGCTGGACCTCCCCTGCCCTCGCAGCGGGCTTAGGTACCACTTAGAAAAACAAATGCTCAAGCAACCTGCTGGGAAGTATGCATCCTACACAAGCTCTGCCAGAGAAAATCACTAGCAAAAGCACCATTTGTCTTGACATACAATGCAAATGTCTCCTAAGAGAGAAAATTCAGTCACTTACCAGCCACAAAACTTGGAAATGATGCCACCTTCTTTGTCTGTTGGAGACAGGAAAAAAAGAAACATACACTAGTAACATACCAACATGCGGCCCGTAAGAACTAGGCTAAGATGCAGACTGTCATGGGAAAAGCCTAACTCCATGAGTCGTTGGCATACCCAAGAACGTATACCTCGCCAGTCTCACGTAGGCAACAAGATGCTTGGAAAGGGCATAAGAGCCACTAACTAAATCTTGGGTTTCCCTCAGGTTGGCAAGTCATGGCCAGAAAGGTACCCGGAGACCATTCAACCCAATGATTCCCCAATATGTGGGCAAGAGGACTTCCTGGGCTTTTCTTTAAAAGCCATAGTTTTTTCATCAGTGCTAGACCATCTTAAAAAAGCCATGTTGTTCGTTTAAAAGAGTTGTTCTCAACCAGGGTGATTTTTGTCTCAAAGGACAAAACGTCAATGTCTGGAGAAATTTTTGGTTGTCATAACTAGGGGCCAACTCGAGTGGGCAGAGGGCAAGGATGATAATAAACATTCTACCGTGCACAAGGTAGCCCCCAAACAGTTTAATGTTGCACAATGCACAATGTTAATGGTGCCATTGTTGAGAAGTTCAAGGTAACAACATGGTTATTGAACAGTGGTGCAGAAGAATTTTCTATCAAGTCAAGGAGCACCGATGACCCCTCTCACATACATACACCATCAGCAGCAAACAAACACTCCACAATGTGGCTGTGAATCACAAGGACAGGCCCTTTCCTCCCTTTTCCCAGGCCAGGAAACCCTCCCTTTCTCCCACACCAATGCCCAAGTCCAGTTTCCCTGGACTCCGTCTCCCAAGGTACTGGGTGACATAAGAACTTTGTGGAGAGTGAGCTGATCATAAAGGGGCTGGCAACTCCATCAAGAGGACTAGATCTTGAATCCTTGAAAAAAATTACCTCTGGGATGTTGTTATTGTCAATGGGTCCGTTGAGATCAGAACGCTGCTGCTTCCTCGGCTGCTCCAAGCCATTGCAAACCTGGAAACCAGGAAGTTAAAAATTGTGTTTTGATATATTCTAGAATAAGCCAGGATACAAAAACTGGACATTTGATAGGACTCAGTTTTTTTTTTTCTGCTTGAATTTTTTTTCCTGATTTTTTTTATAATTTATTTTATTTTAATGGTACATTTTAGATGTACATAGTGATAACATTCATCATAGGGGATTTGTACCTGTACATGATCTATCTTGTTGCTTCTTTTTCTCCCATTGCCCTCCCCTCCCTTCACGCCCTCCTCCATCCTTATTTACAAAAGCTTGGTTTCCTTTTTCTCCTTCCATTTCTTGCTTCTCTTGTCCCTCTAGAATGCATGTGTGCAGAAGAGTTTGTGTATGTGCATGCATATATATTTAATCAAATTGTTATGCAGTTAGTATTATACTTTTATACTTCCAAAAAGGCTTTAAAATCATTTTAAAATTTTATTATTTATGATCGCTAGATAATAAAATACACATAACATAAAACTCACTACTTGAACTGTTTTAAAGGGCACAGTTGAATGGCATAACACGCATTCACACTGCTGTACTATCAACACCCCCCATTTCCAAATCCCATTTTGCCTGACAAAGCTGAAACTCTGTATCCATTAAGTAACAATTCCACATTTCCCTCTTCACCTACCCCTGGCAGCCACCGCTCTACTCTGCGCCTCTATGATTCTGACTACCTTGGTATCTCTCAGTACCTAGGATAAGTAGAATCATACAGTATTTATCCTTTTGGGACTGGTCTAATTCATTTAGCTTGATGTCCTCAAGATTCGCCCATGTTTTAACATGTGTCAGAATTTCCTCCCTTCTTAAGGCTGAATAGTACTTCAACACATGTATCTACCACACTTTGGTTATCCATTCATTGATGGAGGGACACCTCTTGGATATTTTGAATAATGTTGCTACAACCATCGGTATGCAAATGTATTTTTGAGATGTTGCTTTCAATTCTTTTGGATACATGCTCACAGTGGAATCACCAAATAATATAGTAATTGTATTTTTAATTTTTTGAGGATTCTCCATGCGAGTTCCCACTATACATTCCTAGCAACAGTTCTCAGGGTTCAAATCATATTTTTAAAAACCCTAAAATTTTGGATGAGAATAAATGCAAATTAGTCAATCTACTATTACCAGAAATAAAATGGCCCAGGTAACGTTACGAGTCTCTTTAAAACAGATACCAAGCCACAATTTTCTTTATTTCAATGGACAAAATCTAAGGCCTGGGTATATTTTCTCTCTGTAATTCCTTACACCACCCAGAGGACAGAAGCAAGATCCACACCACCATCCCAACTCCAAGACTTTCTGGAGGTAAACTATAAGCAATCGCAATACAATGACAATAGATGACAATCACAATACAATGACATGATGATATTAAGTTACGTGTATGTAGTACTTTGGGGCTTACAAGTGCCTTTCACCTACGAGATGGTTATTTCTACTCTTGCTTTAGAGGTGAGAAAACTGAGGCTTTGAGCACCGTAGGTATCCACCAGCTTCTCACAGAGCTTAGGGGACAGAGCAAAGTACACCCTCTCCCAGAATGTCACTCTCATGGTCCTTGATGGAACTCTGACTCTCTGTGGTTTAGAGAAAAACTAAAGAATCCGGGCCCACGTTTCTGGCACCGATAGGAACAGACATGTCATGCGCCAAGCAGGCAGAATGACTCCTAG
Organism: Hystrix cristata; assembly: GCA_004026905.1. NCBI lineage: Eukaryota > Metazoa > Chordata > Mammalia > Rodentia > Hystricidae > Hystrix > Hystrix cristata. The sequence goes on along the minus strand of PVJO010004510.1, from coordinate 47,045 downwards.
CTAAGTGTCCCCTCCATGACCACAGACACTAGTGGATTTCAGAGGGAGTGGGGAAGAAGAGGGTGGCACAGAAGGGGAAGTGGGGCTGGCCTTTAAGGACAGAGGAGCAGACCAAGGGTGTCCCTGCACATCCTGGGAAGGCAGTGTGGGGGCCAGCTTTCATGGGACTGAGGCTGGCAGAGACGCAACTGATCCAAGCTGGTCAGATGTCTGCTGCCCGCCTCCCGTGTCCCTCTGCTAGGAGCCTGTATGAGTCCATTTCCTGTCACTGATAACACACTATCACAGATGGGGAAGTTTTAAAGACAAGAGGTTTATTTTGGATCAAAGATCTGGAGGTACAAAGAGGCTGAGTGTGGCCATGGCCTTCTTGCTGGCAGAGTTTTAAGACAGTGTAGAGCATCACAAAGAGTAGGCCTGTGTGTCTCTTTGGCTGCTCTGCCTCTTCTTCTAAAGACATTGGTATTCACTCATGGAGGCTCCATCCTGATGATCTTAACTACTCCTAATCACCTCCTGAAGGCCGCACATCTGAACGGTATGGTTAGATTGTTTCTAACCCTCTTAGTACCACACAGCGAGGATTCAGTTTCAACACATGAACCCATGAGAGACAGCCCAGCCAGAGTGCACAGGTGGGCCCTGACCTCGCCCTGCTCTCCTGGTACATCCTGAGGAGCTCCAGCTTGTCTGGAGCTGCCGGGACACTTCCGTGCCCTTCAAAGCCCCCATTCCAGGAAGAGAATCCATCATCCCCAATGGGAGGGCTGTGGTGCAAGTGGAGCCTGCACTATGATGGATGCCGTGTTGGCCAGGTCAAGTGGACAGAGCCCTTTCCTTCAGGACTGAGCCCGGTCTGGACACCACTCTCCCTGAGGGTCTGAATGGAGCCAAGCTTCCCCCCACAACATGCCCAAAGTACACCAGGCCAAAGCTCGCAAAGGATGTCAGCCCCACCTCAAGTGCTGTTCACATCTCCTTAAACACAAGTCTAACTGCAACATGGTCCAGACAGCTCCATGTTGTGGGCACTCACAGCACGTCAGTATTTACTCTTTTATCTGGAATTTTCCAACATAGCCAACCAACCAGTGAAACCAAGTTAATGATGCCCATTCTACAAATGTTACACCAGGGGGTGGGATCTAATTTTTTAGGCAGAGGGAGGGCCAGAGACTTCACACCAGATATGGAGGTGGGGAGGCAACAGGAGGTTGCACCCCCAAGGTTTAGGGACAGGGGAGTCACTGTGCTTTTGTGTGACTTCCCACCAGGGCTCCTGGCTCAGCTAGGGGCCACCAGCTTGACATCAGCACCCCCACACCCAGCCCATGAGACTCCTCAGTGTGGGGCCACAGTACGGGGTGTCTGTGGGTGACAGAAGGTCTGCCTTGGGTACGACTCTATCCTCCACCTCAGTGCTTCCTCTGACTCCCTCCCTACTGGGCTCTGCTCATCACCATGGCAACCACATCTCATGACAAACAGCCGGGATAGATTTTGAAAGAGGCAGGAGGGTGGGCTTGTGATGTTTCTCCTTGGGAGAGCCCATCTGGTGCTCTGATTTTCATCTCGGGGGATGGGAAGGGGGGCTGGCAGCATGGGGCGCAGCATCTGAAATTCACAAAGACTGAGGCCCACATGAGTTCGGGACTCCCAGAATCTAGATGAAGATGTTATTTAAATACTCTTGCACCCTCCTGGGTACAGCAACCAGCCACACCTCAAAATTAGATGCCAGCTAGGGTTCCCTCGATCCTCCACAGCCAACACGGCAGCAGGATCCCACCCCTCAGTAGGCAACTACCATGGGGTGTTGCCAATGCCAGCGGCTGAAACCTGCCTCAGCCACCCACCTGGAGAGCAGTGGGTGAATAAGTGAAATAAAATACACTCTTGGGGAGGGGAACCTCCACTGTGGAGCTCTCAGGACAGAAAATTCAAGTACATCATGGCAGGGACTGGTCATAACAAGCTGGGACCCAGGGACAGCTGTTGGGGCAGAGATAAATGCCTTTAATAAAAAATACTAATGTGAATAAATCGTTCTAATAAATATCTTGACTCTGGTTGGTGCAAACTAATGCTTGGAACTTTTAATGTGTCAATTCTGATTTGTCTGTCTGATGAAACTGAAAACACAGCAATATAACCTACATCGCATGGGATGAACTAGCAGGAAACCAGCACACACCCACTCAGATTGCGCCATCTGTAAGAAAAGCAGAATGTTTCTGAGTGCTTTCCTGAATGACGAGCATTAGGAACTCAAGTTAGGGTCAGAGCACGTCAGCTCGCAGCCGGGCAAGCCAGAGTCTCCCCACTGACTGCCACACCTTCTGCTTAAAGAGAGAAATCCCAAGGCTGGCGAGTGGCTCAGTTCTGTGACAGTCTTCTCTGGGAATCACTTCATACTCTCTCTTTTCAAAAGAGCTGGTCGTCCCTACCATTATGGTTTATATCTTGATGTCCCCCCAAAGCTTCATGTCCTCATAGCTGACTGGATCCTGGGGGTGGGATACTCCTCAGTGGATCAGTGCACTGATGAGTTTATAGCTAGGCGTGATTTGAGAGGCGAAGCCTGGTCAAAGGAGGTGGGTCACTGGGGGCGTGGCCTGGAAGGTCTACATATTTCCCTCCCTCCTCCCTTGATCTCTTGCTGTCTCCCAGAGCCATGCTATGAGCTGTTTCTCGTCTGCCGTGTCACCCTGCCTCAGAGACAACAGAGTATGGACTGAAACCTCCACAAACTGTAAGCCAAAATAAGCCTCTTCTCCTTACAGTGGTGGGCGTCCCACTATTGTGTCTCAGCAATGAGAAGGTAATTAAGACACCTATTCACTTGATAGTCCAACAAAGACTTCTTCCTCCATCCACCTTGGGAGGGGATGCTGAGACCTACAGTCCTATGACAGCTCTGAGTGGGGACAGGTCAAGCCCAGAAGCCACAGGGTCATAGTGAAGGTCCAAATCAGAAACATGGGCATCTTTTGCAAAAGTCTTTGAAATCTGCCTCCTGACACATACATGGCTCAGAAAAAAACTGCAATATTGTTCTTCTTCTTCAATTCCTTTTAGAATTCAGGCCACTCCTGTGATATTTATCTTAAGAAGAGCTGGAGCCTGGGTGAAGTATTTATTCTTATAATAGTTACTCCCATGGGGATGATCATCATTTCAAAGCAGATCTGTGGCTTAAAAGTATTATGACAGGACACATTAGGGACACCAGCTGGTCAGCCAGTCTGTCCTCTGAAATCTCCAGGCAGATCTGTGAATAGGATGGGGAGGGAAGGAGAGCCCCCTCCTACATCTCCATATCAGCTATTTCATGGAGCATGCTTACCCTAAAAATTATTCTGTCTGAAATACAGTTGGTTATACATAGCATAAATTTTACCCTTTTAACATCGTTTCCTGCCCCCCATCTTCCTCCTTTCCTCCCCCCTCCCCCTCCCTCTCCTTCTTCCCATTCTTCCTCTTCTTCTGTGCTGGGGATCGAGCCTAGGTCCTGGCATACACTAGGCAAACACTCCATCTCTGAGCTACACTCCTGGCCCTTCTTAACTATTTTTAAGTGTACAGGTAGTTCAGTAACAGTAAATAAATTTGTAATGTAACCATCACCACTATGCAGCTGCAGAACTCTTTTGGTCTTGAAAAGCCAAAACTCTAAACCTATCTGAGATCCTCATTTAACAGGACATCCTGCATTGTTATTTGCTAAATCTGGCAGCTCTCAGGGGAACTGACAGGCTGCCGACTCCACTCAGGCAGGGCTTTGTTTTCTGTCCCTGGCTGCTGAAACCTCTGCTCCACCACTGACCATCAGGCAACCCGGACATGTTTTCTACTTTATCTCTCACTGTCTTCTCACACAGCCTCATGAAGGACAGATGGTGGATGGCTATGCCCAGCCCAGCATTTGGGAGCAGAATCCCATTTTCGTAAGCTTGTATCTGCATTTTGATCTTTCATCCAGCATCTTCCCTGAGGCAGTCTGTCCCAAACTAGAGCTTGTTGTGCATCCTGCACCATGCATGGCACATATTCTTGAGGAGAGGGAGCTGCCTGCAGTGGGGCCCTGAGCACACATGGAGACAGAATTTAGTGCTCCTCCCACCCTTCAACCCTCCATGGGACAAGCCAGGGTATCAACAATCACATGTGTGAACAAAAGCCACCCTTGCAAAATCAGGCACGAGAAGCTGAAGAACCAAGTTCATCAAGGTGTTAGGGTTACTAATTTTTTTTTTCATTTCAGACTAACCAGGTTCCTCTTGCGTTGTTTGTGGGAATGGAAACATAAAAAAGTAAACACTGAATGATTATGTGACTGCTGATTCCACTCCGAGTTATATACCCAAATAAGCTGAAAACAAGTGTCTACACAAAAACTGGCATGTGTGTGTTCATAGAACTACCCGTCACATTAGTGGAAGGTAGAAAGAACCCAAACTTCTATTGATGGATGTCATGGCTTATATCTAGATGTCTCCCAAGAGCACAGGCACCCCCTGGATGGGGGTTTGTGAAGGTGATTAAACCATGGAGGTGCTATAACTAACCCTGCTGTTGGGAGGCGGGGAATGGCTGGAAGAGGTGGGTCCCTGTGGGTGTGACCTGGAAGTATGTATCTCCCTCTCGCCTCCTCTCCTCTCTTCTCTCTCTGCTTTCTGATCACCATGAGGTGAGCAGATTTTCTTCCACTATGTCCTTGCACCACGCCTTTGTGCCCGGAGCCAGCCAACTATGTGCTAAAAATGTGAGGCAAAATAGACCTCTCCTTCTTTAAGTCAGGTATTTTGTCCCAGCAATGAAGAATGTTGATGAAGATGATGGATGAGAGGATGAACACAATCTGGTATATCCATCCCAAGGAATATTACTCACCCTCCTCAACCTTGGAAGCATTATGCTAAGCAGTGAAGCCAGACACAAAACTATGGATTATATGATTCCATTTATGTGAAATACCCAGAAAATATTACTTCATATATTCTCTCTGCAAATATGTACAGAAACAAAATAACCCTTTCGTTGTCGGAGGGCTAAAGGGAAGGAAGACTGGGGAATGACTGCTTACTAGGTAAAGGGTCTCCTTTGGGCAAGATGAAACTGTTCTGAGTCTAGATGGTGGTGGTTGCACAGCATTGTATTAAATGCTACCGAACTGTTCACCTTAAAATAGCCATAATGTCAAATTTTATGTTACATGGTATTACTACAGTTTTTTTTTGGGGGGGGTGCTGGGAGTATAGGCCCCAGAGTGCTGCAGAACAAAGGAATCTCCTATTTGGTTCTGATAAATTCTCAAATAAGAAATACCCCCAACCCTTTCTGAAATGTTGTTTGGTAGCCAGTGTGGTTGCTTCTGTCTGTTTCTATCTGTTGCTGCAAACACCTGCAATTTTTCCAGCCAGCGGGTCGAATGGTAAGAAACTCTGTGCGCTCAGCGTGTCATGACGGTATCCCACTGGGGCTGAGGAGCAATCACTTGGCTTTACAGGCAGCTTGAGCCTGTGTGCTCTTGGGAACCTGATCTGGGACAGCTCCTGAATTCCTCAGCTGCCCCACACTTAGCCTTGTGCCTTATGTACACATTCTGAGAAAACTTGCTTGCCATCTGAAAAAGGAATGAAACAAAGGTGTCCAAGTCAAATGGAAAGTAAATGCCCAGCACTAAGTCAATATTAGACTTCAATTTCCAAGGGGGTGTTTCTGTATTTAGCTTCTACTCATCTTTGCAGGTCACCATGCCCAGCATGGAATTGCTGTACCAGATCTCTGCTATCCTAACAGGCAGAGGAGCCTTTGGTTTCAGTCAACATGACTGGTCCTAAATAATAAATGAGTTCGGATTCAGAGGAACTGCCTAGGGCTGCAGACAGTACAAAGTCTATGTTTGATTCAGAATTTGAGAAACAAATTTCACCAGATAATTAATAGAAAAAGATCCAGTTAGCTTCTACTAAACTCCTCTATTCAACTTCTATGAATATGTAAAGTGGAATATTTTTTTTTCTCAAACTTGTGAGAAAATGGAGAAAGTAGTAGAACTAACTGTCATTTTAATAGTGGATTTAACAATACAGAGGGTCCTGGTTAACAAGAGTTGGACTTTTGATTTTTTTACTTTATTATGGTGCAAAAGCCATACCCATTCAGTAGAAACTGTACTTTGAATTTTGAACTGGATTTTTTTCCTGGGCTGCAATGTATGTGGTCCAATCTTCTCTTGCAATGCTGGACAGTGGCAGTGAACTGCAAGTTCCCATCAGCATCAAGAAGGGAAAACCCAACATTCTGCAGGGGACCATGTTTTTAAGCCATAATGTTCAGTATGTCAAGAGTATGAAATGCATTTTTGACTTACAGTATTTTCCATTTATGATATGTGGGTTCACTGTGATATAACTCCGTTGTAATTCAAGGAGTATCTGTATGTTTATTTTAATGACATTAATGAGGTATCACCTCAATTTTACCAGAAGCCAGTGTCCTATAAGACTTGTATAAAGAGTCCCAATAATTTTAATAATTTTTGCCCCTTACACACCTGCCAAGGTGGCATCATGTCCTGTGCTGAATAAAATCTAGAAGCAGCAAAAAGAAGCCCCCCTCCAGACACACACCAGGACACAGCTGTGCTACTCATGGCTCACCTTAGCCCTAAATATTCTCTGGAATCTTCCTGGATGTGTGGGCCTGCTCTCTCAGAACTGCACACACCAGAGTGGCCCAACTTAGTTTTAGACAATTCAAATTGGCTCAAGTTACTTCAAGAACCAAAAGTCTTTTACATATCTATTTTATGGTAGTAAATAAACATAACCTAAAGTTTGCTATCTTAACTATTTTTAGGTGAACAGCTGAGCGGCATTAGTACATTCACACTGTTGTGTAACCATCACCTCCATTCATTTCCAGAACTCTTTTCACCCTGCAAAACTGAAACTCTTTTCCCACTAAATGCTGACACCCCACACCCTTCCTCCCCATCCCGGGCAACTGCCATTCTACATCCTATCTCTGTGAATTTGAGCCTGAGTAGATTCATATTTATTTGTCCTTCTGTGTCTGACTTATTTCACTCAGCATAATGTTCAAGGTTCATGCCTTTTATAGCAAGTGTCAGAACTTCCTTCCATTTTAAGAATGAATATTTTGTTGTATGAAAAAGCCTTTTCTTGTGTACTACATCGACCACTATGAGTGTGGCACAGAAGGCCAAGCAATCTTTCCACAAATCTCTGAAAAAATTACCAGGCCATTATTTCTGCGATTTGGCCATCTGCCCATACTTTTGGTTATGGAATCCCGCCAGTTAATTCTTTCTGTTTCATCCTTCTTGGAGTTTTAGAAGTTAAAAAGGGGGAGTGGTTAAGACTAAATATTAATGAGATATCAAGCAAGAGAAACCTTGGGCAGGAATTTCTCCTTACATCTCCAATTATTTGCAAATACAATGATATAGCAAGAAGAGCTAAATCTGCCTTTGTTCTTGTTTCCGGAGTGGGTTTTGAGGACTTGCAAATGGCCAGATAATCTCTCATCTCTTGAAGATTAACACTAACATTTCTTGAAGCAGCAAGCATGCTGTCTTTTCCATACTTGGGGGCCCAATGAATGTATGATGAATGGTTGAATAAATGAACAAAGGAACAAATAAAGGCACCAGAGGGCAAAACAGCAAGGAAGAGCTTCCTTCTATTTTCAGGCTTTAGAAAAGAAAGAAGGAGTAACCCAAGGAATTCAGAGGTACCTAAAAGACTTGGTCTAGATGTAGGGTCCCAGTCCAAGCCCACCTGCAGAAGATCCTGGGTGAGCAAGTCTGCACAGGACTATACAGGTCAAACTCAGAAGACTTCACTCAGCACAGAGGTCAAGAACAGATGTCTCCCATCTGGTTCCAAAGGCTGCTTTGAGGGGACGCAGGAGTTACAAAGTCCAGATGGGAGGTGTCAAGGTTGGGGAAGAGCTGCACCAGAAATCCGGGTGGACAGACAGGTCTCAGAGGCACAATCGGAGGTCACTTGCCAGTGTGTAGGCCAAAGGAGAGGAAGGTTAACCCAGGGAAGAGAGAGGGGAATGGGTTATGACTCCCCAGACAGCAACATATGTGCAAGGAGATCTCTTACTCTCATGGGCACATCCTCACACTTCACGTCCAGGGCAAGCTCACTGACCTGCACAGACCTCTGCAGTCAGAGCCCAGCACTATGGGGCAGATGCTGCAGTGTGTCAGCACCAAGGACAGCGCACACCTACTCTCAGTGTTTGTTAACTGCAACGGGCCCAGATGCAGACCTGAACTGCATGTTAGTTATTAAAACAAGAGGAGCTGGACAATGAATTTGTGCAATTCTAGTTCTGCACACCCTTAGGCTCCAACTCTTGCAGGCTCTGGCTTGGTCTCAGGTGAAGAAAGACCAGTTTCTCTTCTGTGAAGGTAGATAGTGGGACCAGCTGACAAACCTGGATTCGGCAGGTTTGGGAGGCCTCTCCTCCAGCAGTCACCATTCCACCCCACACACCACCTCTTCTCAACGCATCTGAGTTGTGTAGTTTTCCTGCACAGTCCATGATATTATCTGACACAGAACTGGCATTCTTGGTGAGCCCTTGTTACCATAGCCCCACGTCTTTTTTAGTAATCGATTAGCATTGGCTGTGACCTGAATGCCGTGGGGTGAAAACTCTGGTACTGTCATGCCCTGCTGTCACATCTTGGGCAAACATATGATGTGTGACATTATGCATTTCTGCATCTTGTGTTCAGTCATGTGGGCTTTCTTCCCGAACAGACGATGTTTCTAAAAATTCTTGCACAGAGCCCTGTACTTCCTAGAAAATGTCACTGACTAACCGATTTTGTCAGCTGGATTTTGTCAGCCACTGGTACATGTGAGGCATTGTGTGAGGTGCCACCGAGGCCCGATAATAGGAGGCCTGGGGTTACCCAGGGCAGGGGGACAAAGACACACAGGCCATCTCCCTGCCTTAGGTCCTGTCCTCATCTCTGTCACATCTCACAATTTGTCTAGACACAGACCACTGACAAATTAGTGCATTTTGAGCCAATCTTTCTCTGTCTCACACACACACACACACACACACACACACACACACACACACACACAGAGTGATCATCCTCAGTCTGTTGGTACCTGCTCAGGTCCAGTCCTGTGTGTCCCCCAAACAGATACTGCCCATCTCTCTGTTCCACCAGGCCTGCCCAGGCTGCTGCTGTGGACCTAGTGGCTTCAGACAATAAGTGCTTTCTTCCAAGCAAAGTCTCCCGGTCTCCGCTACCTGCCCTGCTACCTCTGGCCTTCCTGCCATCCCTGTCCCTCAGCTCTATGCCTCAATTCTCTTTAGCTCCCGTCTTCACCCTTTTCTGTCCCCCTCTCATTGCCAACCTCAGCCCAGGTTCTCTGCCTTCCCTTTGTCCTCTTTCAGGGCTCACAGCCCCATCACAATTCTAGCTCCACACACCTCCATGTTCAGCCTCACTAGTTGACTTCCCAAAGCCCCCTTCAAAATCCCAGAGCCTCTCTGATTCTCATCTGGCACCAAAGTCCGCCTGGAACCCGTGGGCTGGAAGGGCCTCTGTCCTGAGTTTCCCAAGTTCCACCTGAAAGGGGAGGTAAAGGGCACAGATTCTCCTTGTCTGTCTTCCTCCACAGTGAGTTTTGAAATGCAAGATTTTGCCATTTTTGCCTGTGCACTTCAGTGCCTGGCACATCACAGGTGCTAATGTGTATGACCAGATAGGAGGAAATGCAGATCCAGCTAGCCCAGGACATGGAAAAGCCTGAGCGGGGTGGGGTGGGGGACTCAACTTTGAAGGAGAGAGGGCTTTATGAGAAGAAACCAGGAGAAGGTGTCCAAGCGTCAGAGACTCTGGGCAGGGCTGTGGGAGAGAAGAGGCCCCAAGAGCTGGGGAGATCCTTTAACTGAGTGATGCTCTGTGACCCTTGAAAAGCCCTCTCCTCAGCGTCACCATAGGTTCTTTCTCCAGCTCCAGCCTCCCTGTGGACCAGGTGTGAACACAGGGCTCCCTCTGGGCACCAAAGCCCCTCTTTGCACAGCTACCCCCATCTGCAAGCCTGCAGCCCCTCTCCTTCTGGTGGAGAGAAGGCTCCAAGCAGCCTGCAGCACCTCTCTCAGTCCTCTACTGTAAAGTCGGGGCTAACATTTGCTTCACATACCACCGAATGGGACACTCGTAAGAGGTTCTTTTCTCCAGTGCTCCTAACACAATCTTGAAAACTCCTTTGAAAAACAAGCCTCAATCAAACACCAAGTCATAGCCAAAGCATCTTTACGAGAGACAGCACTGGACGCTGTGTGTTAGATGTGGCCCTGAGGCCCTGTATCATGCCTCGCGTTAACTGCTGTATTAAATTGGCTGTGATGTATTGATTTTCATTTTTTTATATCATCAGAGGGCTCTTTCCAGAAAGCACTGGCTAGGATGGTGCTAAGCAGAAATCATGAAAAGACTGAATAATCAAAATGTGTATTTGTTCTGCAGACCCAAGGTGTGGCGGTGCTGGTACATAGCTCCTGGGTAAATCAGATGCTTTTGACCAAATGATCATTGAGGTCCCAGACTGGCAATGCCTGCAGCCCTAGAAATCTCCAAGGAGGAATATATCTCTAAAGGAAGAATTTCAGGTGCAGAGTCAACTGCTGTCATGGTAGACCTCATAAAGTAACAGGTGAAGGAGGCAGAGGCTCTAAACAATAAGCCCTCGCCAAGCCCAGATGCTCTGCAGCCCACCCAGAGGAACCCAAAGAACATGCTGTCCCAGGCCCACAGACCCACAGAACTAGGACCTTTGGCTCCAGTGCACAGGAGGACAGCCCCTGGGGGAAGCACAGCTCAGCAAACTGCTCTCTTACGGGAAGGTGCACTGATGAATTTTCAGGTCCACAAAACTCATCCCTGGACCCAAGAGCCCAGAGCCAGGAAACAGGTGCCTAGCTGAGGCCCTTTCTCCACTTACGCCTCACTGCCGCATGGCAGGGGACCACAGTGGCAGGTAACGAAATGCCAGTTCCATCAGGACACTCAATACGAGCCTGGCTGGACCCAACACATGTGTTCTTTAATTACTGCATATAAAAAAGATGATATTTCATGTCAATACAGCTCAATAAAATGAAGAAAAATGCCAAATGAGTCATCTCAACTTGCCTTGTTTGCCCTTTGCCGTGAGCTCTCGAGAAGTCAGGATGTGTCAGTGCCTGGGGCTGCAGCAATTTTACAGACCGGAGCCTCTGAGTCTAATGGTCGCTTCACTCTTGCCATGACATGCTTGCTGTGACCAGCTGAGTATGCCAGGCCTTTTGGTACCAAGGAAATGGACAGGAGAGTAGAAGCAGCCATCCCTGCACAGGAGCAACAACACTATGCAGTTCACTAACTCATCGTGGGCTGGTGCACTCATGTGCACCCTGTACAGAACTTGACATTACGTTTCTTGGGGACCTGTCGAGGGCTATGCAGTGCAGTGGTTACAGGCATGAGCTTGTGTGTAATGCAGGCTGTGTAGCTCTCTGAAGCTGTGAAACCAAGGATGAGGTGTTCATCCCATGTGGGGCTCGCCTGCTTCCTGAGGACCATGGGATTAATCTTTGTTCCTGTCTTCTTTGGGTTGTTGCAGGAGTTACTGGGGTGAGCCTTAAAGTCCTTTGCATGGTGCTGTAGTCACTACCAACACCATTGCCACCTCCACTGTCACCCAGGGACTTTCTACAACTTTTTTTTTTTTTAAAGAAACATTAAATCTGCAGAAGCAACGGATTGCGGTGGTGGCAGAGGTGACAACCTTCCCACCAGTTTGGGTTGGTGTTAACTCATCCTGGAATTGAGGCATACAAAGCCAAGTCCTGGGAGGCCATGTATCCAGGCCTTCGTCCCCCAGGATGTGAGATCTGGGTTGGCTGGGGTTTCCCCTTCTGTCCTGCGTGGAGAGAAAAGGGCTTGTGTGCAGGACGTGTGAGAATCCTGACTGGGCATCACAAGTGTCCCTGCCACAGTGCATCTGGGACTTTGCACAGCTTGGGTGCAAGCAAAGGGTGAACCTCCAAGAAGAGGGAGGCTTTGTGTCAAGGTTTCCCAAGCTCATTTGCCAAACAATACAGCTGAGCCTCTGTACCTGGGCTCTATATTCCAAGATCCCACCCAAATGTGGATGGAAAAAAATTCAGGAAAAGAATTGCATCTGTTTTGAATATGTACTGACGTGTTCATTGTCATTATTCTACTAGCCAATATAGTATAACAACTAGTTACACAACATTTGCATCATATTAGGCATTATCTGAGAGGATAATGAGAGGATAATGAGAGGTATCTGAGAGGATGTGTGTAGGTTATAGGCAAACACTACACGTAATACCAATGTAAGGGACTGCAGCATCCACAAATTTTGGTATCTACAGGGGCTACTAGAACCAATCTCTCTCTAATACTAGGGCATGACTTACAGTCAATTTGCATTCATGGTAATTCTGTTCTGTAAAGTTGCTGCAAAGATTGCATGAGTAAGTATTGAATGATTGCTGCTAGAGGAGATCCAGGGGTAGGTTCCTGTCAACCAGTTGACCCAGAACCTTGTTTTATATATGTTTATGTTTAAAAGCACCTCATTGAATACATATTTCTTACAAGTAATTATATGCAATATTTAGTTATAATAAAACACCTGCTGAGAAGAATTTAACATTTCCCTGATCCTGATGTATCATGGGATCATAAATTTATTGGGCCTGTCCACTGTGTTCTTTAAATAGGTCATCATCTCTTCAATCTATAAATTTAGCTACATTTCTGTTTTTTCTATAGTTTCATCACAAACCGTAGATGTCACTTCAGCACTTTCCAGGTGGCCACACACATGGACGAGCGAATTTTCTCTTTTGTCGTTTCTCTTCTTGTACTGTATAGTCATCCCATTAGCACTGAATTTACAGCTGGTGGTGCTCTACACCATGCCTGAGTGGAGATTATCTAACACATGTATTTTCTCCATAACATACTGCACAGCCTTCTTGCACTTAGGAACACTGGCTAACACTTCAGCACTACATTTGGGGGTCATTTTTATCACCCAAACTTAAGCGATCAACAAAAAGCACAAAAACTGAGCCATTAGATGGGTCATGAAAAGTTTACAGTGTGAGAGCTGAAAAAAAGAAAGTAAAGCCTTGCTCAGGCTCCTCTGGAAAAATGGAAGCTTCCTATATACAACTGCAAAACGAGTACTGACTTTACGGCTACAAATAAATTTCAGCACGCCAAGTAAACTCACAAATATGGACTCCACCGGTAAGGATTAAAGTGTGTTCTGTTTATTGAACATCTCTAACAGCATGCTTTGTGAAATCCTGGACAAGGTTTCCCCAAACAGGTAGTTTATCTCTTTGATTTGAAAATTTTCTACAATGGAAATCCACAGTACCCCATGACAAAATATCTTTTGCCCGTATTTTCCAAATTTTCCTCCATCAACAGGCATGTCTCCAAAAAACTTTTTAATTAACAGTTACTCATATATAGATCTCTGTTCCCTACCACATCTTCCGCAATTTTAGAAATTCCACCTCCTTCGTGTGCCTCACATCACACCCTCCTCCACCCCAGTGCAGACTTCTTGGTCTCATCAGACATGTGCAGGTAGCCAGACTACCTGCAAAATGGAGCCTTTTCAACAGGCACAGCAGCCTACAGCCAAGAAGGTTGTAGAGCTCACAAGTCCCACTTCCTGTCACACAGAGCAACTCATTTTCCATATGGGCCAGACTAAAGCAATGCCCTCTCATGGTTCATTCCCCTTGTTTGAGGAGAAGTACTACCCCAACAAATCCTTCTACCAAAGGAGGTAGAAGGGTGATAGATGAATCAGTGATTCACATCTTAAACATGCTACAAAGATGATGAAAATAACTGGAATTCAAAAGAAAACAGGCTTAAGAAAACATCTGCAACAAAGTATATAAAGAGCTTCTATGAAATGAAAAAGAATCAAAACACCAAAAGATAAAAGACGTAGATCAAACATTCATAGGAGAAGGGAGGCAATTAGATCAGACAATCATGCAGAAAATTATCAGTGTTGATGTATAGCTTGAGAACTTACCCTCAGGCAATATACCAAAAGAAAGAAGCATGATTTGTACAGACCTGTCTCCAACAGCATGGAAAATGCCATCTATGGCCTGTGCGCTCAATGGCAGCGTATGCATAGACATACATGGCACATCACCCAAGTGGAATATTAAAAGGTCAGTAAAAATAATCAAGAAAATTATATGGTAACATGGAGAAACATTAATGATATGTCCGTTCTTAAAGGCTGGGTGACCAAATTACTTCTAGGATGTAATGACAGCTGTGTCATTTATGCTCAGTGCTACAGTCCGTAAAGAACACAGAAAGAGGTGTTGGGGTCGTGGGGACCATTGAGAACATGTATCATAGCCTTATTTCTAAGTCCATTGCACTTATTTGTCATTGATGTAATGACTTAATAAACACTATTTGGTACAGGCTGAATATCCCTTCTCCAAAAAGCTCGACATCTGACATGTTTTGGATGTGAGATTTCTTTTTTCAGGTTTTGGAATATTTGCTTGGAGATGGGACCTGAGTCTATATACAAAATTCATTTGCTTCATATACATTTATTCACATAGCCTGAAGGTAACTGTATACAATATCTTTTGTGCACCTGTGTTTTGACTGTGCCCTGTCACAGGAGGTCAGGTGTGAACTCTTCTACTTGTAGCACGAGGTAGATGCTGAAAATGCGTCAGATTTTGGATTTTCATATCAGACACACTCAACCTATTCTCTCAAAAACACCCAAGTTTTCAAGTTTTAAGATGAAAAGAGAAGTAAGGGCGCTATGCAATTGTTCCTCCAACTGAGGACTTCTATAGCTTCACTCCTGTGACTTGAATGAGGCGCCTTACTGAAATGCACATTAAGATACAGAAGTTCTGGGGTGGGGCCCCCAGTGATGACCACGCTTTAAAAAGGGACAGTCTAGAATACAAAAGCAGCCAATATTGTCCATCTCTGCCACAGCCTTAATGCCAGGAAGCACTACATGAACTGTACAGGTAGCTCTGGGCACACAGAGGTGGGCTTGGACCTCGGTGGAACCCTGAGCACTTGTCTTCACTGGCTTCTGGCATCGCCACTCATGCCCAGGGGAGTAGGGGATTCCTCTGGGGAAAGCAGGCTGCGATTTCAAACAATTCACCATCAAATTACCCAGAAGCACCCTTCATATAGAATCCTGCCTTCAAGACCATTTCTGCCATCAGGGCCTGTTCCTGGCCCAATTTCAGAGTCCCTCATATGAAACGGGCTACTCAGGTCTACAGGATGTGAGGACCCTCTCCTGAGTACCAGGTCTACAGGGTCCTCAGAAGGTGTGGGCAGGGCCCACTCATCAGGTCCTGCTCAACCCTGGCTTGGGGGTTGTGAGGTTTTCCCCAGAAGGAGCTAGTTTGTGAATGAATGAGTGAATGAATGAATGAGTGAATGAACAAACAAACAAACAAATGAATGAATGAATAAAAACAGCTATATAATCACTCCCCAGCTTAAGTGAACTTTTCCAGAATCTAGGATAAAAGAACTTGCCTCAAGGACACATGTTCTACTTAGGAACTGAAATTACCTGTTTTTCCATTCAACATTTCTTCTCTGTAGAACAGACTTCTACCTGGTCCTCCACAATGGCTAGGGACTTCCTCCACCTCCACCTACCCTTTTAAATGGAAACCACCACCCGTCCATTCATTCACCGATTGCAAAACTCTCCAACCCAGAGGTCTGTAGCATTCCATTCGATTTAGAGTCTGCTTAACAAGAACCACAGAAAGCAAAACACCAGGTCTTGCTCACTCCCCACCAGGCTCCAAAGATAATTTTCTCTCAACAGAATCTTTGACATGGATGCCATTTGCTACAACAGAACACAGTATGTCACAGGCTCTGTGAGACCCATGTCAGTCCCTGTGGTGCCATCACCACTGTTGAGGACGAGTCCAGGTTCCACCAAAGACTGAGAAAACATGACGGCACGTTGGCCTAAAGCCCAGACCCAGGCACAGAGCCACCTACCCTTTCTTTGTACTCCACAGCACCCGTTGAATGCAGAATTGCTGTGAGTGCAGAAACACCCTCAAAGTCAAGTCAGCTTCCACTTAACATTTAGAAAGAACGCAAGGCGTCAAAATTGCAAGTGCTAGAAATCCAACAGCTAGTCAATACAATCTATAGTCCAAATATAAGAGTTCACTATACATGTATTTTATATACTATATATTTTATATATATTCAAACTGAGGAACTCTTCTGGGAAAAAATAAGGCTTTTAAAGCGGACTGGGCCAATACAAGTTCCTTCACACAAGTACAATAATCATATCTTTATATGCTCATGATGGGTTTTTCTGGTTTTGAATGTCAATTTTTTAGAGGCATTTATTAGAATACATGCTTAGTCTGCTTTAATTAAAAGAAAATATAATTACGCTTACAACCATTGCCCACATTAGCATTCATTTCTTTCCCAAGACTTTGTCAAACTTTCAAATAATCATTTTCAAAATAGGTCACTATTCATAGCTAACTGCGCACCAGGGGAAATCCTGCAGCTTTCAGAGATGGGGAACCCAGATGCAATGGCCGCTGTGAAACACACTTAGACCACCGTCCCTGGCCCTGGCCAGGGCAGTGCGTGAACGCCAGCAGCCTCCATCCTCGCCAATGCCATGCTGGCTGGAAGAAGCCACCTCGGGGAGCTGAGGGCTGTCACTCTGATGTTCTGCTGTGAGAAGATCCAAGGCAGTAGGCTAGAAACCGAACCTTCTTCAGGGTGGGGAGGCAGTCAGCCCTCACTGGGGGACTTTCCTGGTGTTCCCTCCTGAATCTGAAGGGTGAGTTTATATTAGAACATTCAGATTCACATCCATGTAAGTGAGCCAAGGAAGAGCCACACTCACACCTTGAACCAGACGGCAGCCCAGTCGTCCCCCACTTGTCATCACGCCATCATACTGCCTCAGCTTCAGCACCTGCAGGGCCACCGAAGCTGCTACAGCTCACGGAACCCCTGCACTCGCTTTGCTGGGAACAGTCACCACCTACCTGCTCCTGGGCCCACTCTGGCCTTTCCTCTGGTGTCCTGATCTTGGTCTTGAAGCCTCTCTGGGGGTCTCCGGGGTGCTTGGCCTCGCGAGGGAGGTTCAGTGACTTGGGCCTGGCCTCGTGCCGGCTGGGCCCACGGCTGGCCTCACCAGGTGTGCAAGCCTCTGCAGAGTCCCCAGGCCCCAATTCAGGCATGTGCTCAGGGCTGGCCTCACTGGCACTGGTGATACTGGTCATGCTCAAGCTCATCTTGATCTCGGCCACAATCTGGTCGATGTCCTCCTCCTGGTCCTCCAGGTCCCCGTCCCCACGCCTTGGGCAGTAGGGGGAGGCACTGCCCGTGTTCCCATTAGCCTCCGAGGGGTAGTAGTCCTGGTAGCCCTCTTTGCTGGGACAGTAGTGGCTTCCTTCGTCCTGCTCCTGGACCTCCAGGATGGAAGGCTCATCCTCTGGGATGGGCAGGTGGCCATCTGGGTAGTCTTGGCTGCCTTCAGCCCCATGGCCATGGGGGTGTGGGCCCGCTGAGTCTGTCCACTCTTCCACGGCCTCCTGGCACTCATCAGTGTCCACGGGGTGCGTGCTGTGGGCCACATACTCCTCCCCATTGCAGTCCATGCCCTCCAGGTAGCTCTCATCCTCTGGACAGTAGCGGATGTAGTAGGTGATGCCCTCCTCCTCTTCGGGGAGACCCTCGTCATAGTCCTCCTCCTCGGAGGTGTTATTCACATAATCAGAGCTGGAGTCCCCGTCAGGGCTGTGGTTGTGGCATTCCTGCTGCTCAGGTGTGGGGCTCTCTGGCCTCAGGGTAGCCAGCTCCAGGCCCTTGGGCACGTACGCCTCCAAGGGCAGCTCCGCATCCTCGCTCTCGGGTTCCTGGCCATGGGGCATGGGGCCTGGCCTGGCCCTGTGGTCAAGCATGCTGTTGGCGGTGCTCTGGCGCTTCCGGTGGGCCATGGCAGATGCTCAGGCGGCCATCATCACCTGGAAGCAGCCACTGTGGGGCAGAATGTTGGAAAAAAACAGAGTCACAACCTAGAGATTACAGCCAACCCGAGAAGCATGCAGCCCATTCCACAGCCACTGCGGTGCCTGGCTGCCATGTTTGCTCAGAGCAGCGTGAATGTGACACCCGAACACGGTGGCCTCATATGCCAGGGACAACACGTGACCACGGCAAGGAGCACAGGCAGAGATCCAGGAAGAGGAGGGGAGGAGAAGCATTCACACTCGAAGGACGCCCACTTCAGCCCTTGGAACTCTCGGGCCATTCATGACCTCCACACAATGCTCACTCCATTAGGGACAAACCAGAGGACAAGACAAAGAGTCACAAAATCAGGTTAGCTGCTCTCAAAGGAGAAAAGAAGAGCCATTCATCTGGAAGGACATAATGATGAGGGCTAAGGAGGCACATTAGGTTTTTCCAGGTTAAACCTGCGCTCCTTGACAAGGTACACACATATTGAAACATCACCCTGTACCCTAGAACTAGTACATCTATTATACATCAGTGAAAAGTAAGGGGAAATAAAAATAAATGAATAAAGTACGTTTGAGAGGAGGATTCAGTGGGGTTTCATGTAGCAATGAAGGCTGGTATTATCCTATATTTTTAAATACTATTCCAGCTTTTTAAAAACCATGTGAATGTGTTACTTTCGGTGTATAATAAATTTTAAATAAAATTGTACATTAAGACAAGAGCTCAAGGCCCTAAGTTCAATCCCCAGCACGCATGCATGCGCGCGCGCGCGCGCGCACACACACACACACACACACACACACACACACACAAAGAGCTAATTAAATCCACAGCTCCTTGCTGACCAGCTCCGTCAGTGCGCCCCTCCCCCACAGGTTTGTCCCTGCTTCTTTCTCCACTTCTCACTCCAAACCGAACACGATTCACCAATGGATAGGATGTGCAGGAGCCACTTTGGCTGAGCGAGGTACACGGAAGCTCTTTCCAGGTGCCCAGCATCAGCAAGGGAAGCGCTGTGCAGCTCCAGGGAGAAGAGAACCCAGGATGTACTTTGTTTGCAAGGTGTATGTCACAGTACCGAGGGACCCTGCATGACCCCACTGGCACAAGTGGGACAGGGCCTGGACCCCACTGCACAGCACACTGAACTTTATTCCCCAGGCCATGCATAGTCACAGGGCATAACAGGCAGGACTTTTTTTTTTTATCTGTACTGGGGACTGAATCCAGGGTGTTACATCCCCAGCTCTTTTTGTACTTTTTAATTTGGAAACAGAGTCTTGCTAAGTTTCTCAGGCTGGTGTTGTATTTGCAACCCTCCTGCCTCAGCCTCCCAAGTAGCTGGGATTACAGGCATGCACCACCATACCCAACATGGAGGAGATTTCTGGGGACAGAGGCCAGAGGAAGGAGGTCTGCTAAAAAGACTACTCTGGTTTTCTAGGACAAGGGAGGAACTAGGATCAAGAAAAAGTAAAAGAAAGGGTATTAAAACATTTGGTCAAGGTTCTATTTTTTATGGGTACCTGAATTGTTACCCAAGTGCTCACTTAATTCTTTAAACCATACTTTTACATTATGCCTGCCTTTTGTTTGCAACATAGTTACTCACTTTTTAAAAACGTATTCCAGTAGGCCAGTAAAAAAAAAAAAATGAGAACTTAGCTAGGCATGGTGATACATACCTGTAATCCCAGCTACTCTGGAGTCTGAGGGAGGAGGATGGCAAGTTCCAGGTCAGTCTGGGAAACTAAGCAAGAGCCTATCTCAAGAAACTGAAAAATAAGGGCTGGGGGCATAGCTCAGTGTGAGGTCCTGGGTTCATTCCCCAGTACTGTAAAGAAATAGAAAAAGGAAAAAAGAAAAGAAAAAAAATGAGAACTTGTGTATTTGAAAATTGGTAAGATGGTAAATTTTATATTTGTCTATTTTACAGCAATGATACAAATTAAAAAAAAAAAGAAATAAGATCTTAAAATAGTGGAGATCAGAGAGGGAGGCTCAGAGAATATTTAGGCAGAGGAAACAATAGGACCTGAGGTCAGACGTAGGGCATGAGGACAGAGAGGTGCCATCCGCGACGCTCGGGTGGTCACTCCCCAGGCTCTGAACTCACGTCCTTTACAAGCTCTTCTTAAATCTTGTCCCCCAGAAAGCCCACAAACCAAAGGCCTTTCACATCCTGCATCTCGCACAGTGCTCACACAGCAGCCTGGCTTGCAGCGGTGCCCAGAACACGTCTCACTAGGAGACGGCCTTACCAGATGGTCACAGTCACAGCACTATGAACATTCCCAGAAGAACTGAGAAAGAGATAATTATCTCATCCAGTACTGACACTCGGAGTGTGAGCACAATTACTGATGGAGACACATGCTTCCAACTCATGAATTCACATCCCAGAAATTCGCCACTGACAGGATCAGCCTTTACTCCTTGCTCCACAAGGGGCTCAGGAATGGCTGTCTCTAGGTAACAGCTCTGGAATGCAGCCAGTTTACAGCACCTCCCCAGAGTGGCCTACTGACTGTAAAGGTGTTCCACACCAGGAAAACTGTTCATGAGAAGGGCTCTGCAGAGTCCGAATATCCTCTAGAGTCACTCCATTCCCAACCCTGAAGCTGGCAGGACAGTTCCAAAGACCTGTCCCCAAGAAAAACGCTGTGGCTCAGCATTCACCATACACTGTAACCCTAGGATGCATCGAGAGCAGTGAGCTGCCTTAAGAACAAGACATGGCTGGACAACAAGCTTCTGACATTCCCAGAAGACAGCACCCGCAAAGGACAGGCCGCAGGCATGCTGTGAAGGACTCTGCAACCACAGCTCTGCACACAGTCTCTGGATCCCCAAAACGATCCCTCAGAAGCAAGTGCTGAAGGCAACTAACTGGTGACCACCGATTTCCATGCCTCAACTGTCACTGTGGTGGAGGACAAATAGTGTCAGCAGTTATTGGCAGGTGAGCACAGGGCTCCTACTTCTTGGGGACCAATACTATCTCCACAGCACTCTGTATCTCCCCATGACTTGACACCAGGCCAGCATACTGCAGATACATACATCCTCCATATCCACAGATTCTGCAGACATGGAGTCAACCAAATGCAGACTGAAGATATTGTTTAAACATTTCATCTGGACTGAACATGCACAGATCTTTCATTTTGTCATTATTTCCTAAATACTCGGGATAACAACTATTCACATGGGATTCACTCATATTAGATATTACAAGTCAACTAGAGATGGCTTAAGGTATTTGAGAAGATGTGCATAGATTCTATACGAATATTGTGCCACTTTATGTAAGAGACATGAGCATCCTCGGGGTTTTATACCCTCGAAGGAGCCTAAAACAAATCCCTGGAGGACACCAAGGGACAACTACATTCACATTCTTGTCATACAACAAACTAAAATATACAGTGTCTCACTACCTTCACTTCAAATTCTGTATCATTTTGAAGATAAAATTTATACACATACACTCTTAGACATGTGTGTACCTACACCCATATAAAACATCCTTTAGGCAAATATAAGATTTAAGGACTAAAATATACCTGTTACAGTAACATGGAATGATGCTCCATTCCATGAGTACATTAGCTACGTTTTTAAACAGTCAATCACTACCGTGGTTTAGGTAGTGGCCCCCAGTGGACCATGTCTTAAAGGCTTGGCCCCCAGCCTAAGGTGCTATGGAAGGGAGTGGTATGAGCCTAGTAGGAGGTTCTCCAGCCATCGGGGGAGCACAGTGAAGAGGATATGGGGACCCAAGAACCTTCCTTCTCCTCCCAGTTTCCTGTCTCACCCAGCAGGTGCTGCCTTGCTACAGGCTCAAAGTGACAGAGTCAATTGCCACGGACTGGAACCTCCGAAACCTTGAGCCAAAAGAAATCTTTCCTCCTTATAAGTTGATTGTCCTGGTATTTGTAATGGTAATGCAAAGCTAACACAGTCACTCAGGTGGTATCACAGGAAAATGAGGAGAGAGCCAGGAGTTTATTTTATGCTGCTGCTGCTTCCTGTTCCTTCTGAAACCTTTGAACAATTTCAGGAGAATTTACTCCAGGTACAAAACATTACCAGCAACCATGGACTCGGGCTGCAATTACTCAATTCATTGCCCACCACTGTTTCTTATACTTTGTGTATATTTTTCTCTCAAAAGATTTGTTACAACCTCATCTTTATTTTACCAGAATAGTTGCTAAGGTCATTTTGCAGATAATCCTTTTATGTCTAGGAAATGGTTTCTGCTCTCGCACAGAATATTTCTTTGATGGCATCCTTACTTGCTACACTCTGCTAACACAGTTCCAGCTACACCTTCCAGCTTGTAGATGTGTACTTCAGTGCTAATCTGAACTGTTTTACCTTAGTACAAAAATCTAATCCTTTCTGGAGGCTTGCACAATTTTCCTTCCATTCCTAGAGTTCAGAAATTTCATCAGGACATGTTTGAATGATATTAATCTACAAGGATTCACTTGGGGAGCCCTCTCCATATAAGCCCACTTCTTGCTTAGCTAGAGGAAACTTCCTGCTATTTCTTTGCTTATTTCTCCCTCTCACAGCCTTTTCCTCCACCTAGGCCATTCCTGGCCTCTACCCTTCAAATCACTTATGTTTTTAACACCTCTTTCATCTTTTTTTCTGTGTGATATAGATCAGTTCCTCCATTTGACCTTCCAATACACCAATTCAGTTTCCAGCCATACATGGCATGTGACCTGGCTTTGCTCCGTCCACTGGCAAAGGGCCCCTGTGATCCAGGGCAATCCCTCGTGAGTGGTGGGCTGCAGGGCAGTTTTATGTACAGTGGGGGATAATGTTTTGGTGCCCTGGCAGCAGTAGGGTTGGCTAGCTGGGTCTTTGTAGTTGAGATGTCAAAAGACTCCTGTATTTTTCAGGCAATGACAAAAGTGATCTTCTTTTTTCAGGGAAAAATATCTCCACTCTATGTCAGTTTTCTGCCATTGTGACAAAACACTTGAAATAATCACTTACAAGGAGGAGAAGTTTATTTTGGCTCACATTTCCAGAGGTTTCAGCTCCTCAATTTATAATGAGGTTACATCCCGATAAGCCCATCATAAGTTTAAAATGTTGTAAGACAAAAATGCATCTACTACACCTCATCTACTGAACCTCATCTAGCTTGCTTAGCCTACCTTAAACATGCTCAGAGGACACCAGCCTACAGGCGGGCAAAGTCATCTATCATGAAGTTTGTAAATAAAAGGTGGCCTGTCTAACATAATTTATTGAATACTGTAGTGACTGTGAAAAGCAGAATGGCTATATGATATGCTTTGCTACCAACATAAAGTCAAAAATTCAGAAGTTGTGAGATGGGCCATCTGTATTGAATTCTTATATAAACTCAGATCTGTTTTTGGACTTCCTGGTCTGTGCCTCTTCTATCTGCCCAACAACAGTACCACACCATCTTAATTACTACAACTTTGTATTTTAACATTTGATGAGGCAAGTTCTCCCTCATTTTCAGTTTTAGGTCTCTTCCAGCTATTTTCATATTTATTCTCCCAAATGAACTTAGGAGCTTTTGGGCCCAAGTGTCCCTCAATTTGTCCACTACATTTTTGCTGGACATGGTCTTATAAACTACGTAAGGGAAATTTTCTCACACTGACAACATTGGGTCTTTTTAATACAAAGTCACCTGTGAAATCTCTCCCCACTCAAATCTTAAATGTCTCTCAACTGCTTTGTTGTTTTCTTTATAGCTGTAGACATGCTAAGTTTATTATTAGATATACTGTTTGTGACTCTAGCAAATGTGGTTTCTTTTCCATTATATTTTACCTGGTTATTGTTGTATACAGAAAGAACTATACTGATCTTGTAAAAACACATCTTACTAACCTACTTTTAAGTCCAAATAGTTCTTCATTGATAAATATTGTTTCCCTTGGTAAATGACACCTCTTTCAAGTCATCACCATCTTGCTTCTCATTCCCAGCATGTGGCCGTCCTCTCCAAACCATCTCCCTTGCACTTCCTGGAAGTAACATGGGCTGAGAAACATTCTTGATTTATTCCTAATTTTAATGAAAATGCTTTTACTTCACCAGGGCTGGATTAGCATGAGATAAGTGAGCCACTTTAAACATCAGGAGCCAAAATAAGTAATATTTTAATTGCATTGCTTTAAAAAGTGAAAATGAATGCAAAAAAATCCATGATGAACAAAACACCAAAATGTTAAGTTTAATTATTTTTCTTTTTGCCTTTGGCTGCAATATAGTTTGGTTGGACACTAGCAACGATCCTGTTTTTTAAATGTTTTCATTCTTAAATGTAATGCTGGCATCTGGCTAAAGATGACTCTTCTCTAGAGTTTGACATCACAGACTATCTGACCTGGGTCTCTTCCATGGATATAAAGGAAAAGGGGCCACAGTGGCTGTTTGGGAAGGAAACACATCTTCAAAGGCTCTGCCAAATTACAGTTAACCCAGCGGGCACTTTCAGTATAAGAGGAAAAGCCCTTCTCTTACGAAGACAGAGCACCCTTGTTTAAATTCAGGCCTCCGTTTACTGTAAGACCTTGGGCAAGATATTTAGTGGAAGATGGCTTTGCCCCACTGAGACCCGCAAATGGACCCTTCAGGACCTGCCTGAAAGTCCTGAAGTAGGTGAAATAGGAGAGTGTATCAGTCCATTTTCCATCACTACAATGAAACAGCCGAGGCTGGATGGTTTTATGAGGAACAGAGATTTATTTGGCCCACAGTTCTGGAGGTTCAAGGACATGGTGCTGGTGTCATCTTCATCTTTAACAAGAGGGCTTTTCCTCTGATATGGAAAGTGCCTGGAGAGTTAAGTGTAATTTGGCAGAGTCTTTGAAGATCTGGCTCTTTCCTGAGCAGCTGCCATGGTCCCTTTTCCTTTGTAACCATGGAAAAGAGACCCAGGGCAGATGGTCTGTGATGTCCATCAAACTCTAGAAGAGAAATGGCTTTAGCCAGATGGCAGCAGTACATTTAAGGATGAAAAACAGGCTCCAGTGAAAGCCTTTAGGTGGATGGTGGGAATGTGCATGGGGGAGGGATCAGATCATCAGACAGGAGGCCAGGGAGCAATTCAGGGACCAGGCTTGCTCTTCTAACAGTGGCTGTCTTGAAACCTAGCTCAGGATTCCCCAAGAACTACCTTACTCTCTTCTGGGCTAATACCCCTAAAGACCTAAGGAGTGCCCAATAAGCTCCATTTTTAAAAGTTCCACCATCTCCCCATATAACCACACAGGACCCAGTTCCAGCACATGAACTGTAGGGGGACAAATGACATTCAAGCCACTGAAGACTATAGACTGCACACAAGCATAGCCAACCAGTGCAGGCCTGAACTCCATAATCACCAGGCACAAGGAATTAAGGAAAGCTTTCAATGAAATGTTAAGGGAGAGAATGCCTGGTTAGGAGTCAGTCTGAGATGGTTCTGCCAACACTAGTAGATGGAAATGGCTGTGGCCAGATGACCTGGCTATGTACACAGTGTTCCTCTCTACAATGGGACCTGGGTGTATCTTGGTGTTAGTACAGAAAGGGGAAAGGTCCTTACAGAAAGTCAAAAGTTTCTTCTGCCAAAAATACTCTTCTAACTTTGACAGGCTGTGTTAGTCACCCTTTTGTTGCTGGGACAGATTTCCGACATACATACCTTCAAAGAGGAGAGGTTTTTTTGGCTCCCAGTTTCACAGGGTTCAGTGTATGGTCAGCTGGCACCACGCAGAAAGGAATGGCAAGGGAAAGCCACACACTTCTTTGCAGCAAAAGTGCAGAGAGTATTATAAAAAGAGTCACAGGAAGGAGACAGGGCCAGATATAGTCCCCAAGGTTACATCTCCATGCTCCATCCAGAAGTGTGTTTCACTAATATCCTAGGCATCTCTTAATCATGTAAAGTTGATAATCAAAGACTAAGTGTTGCCTAGACACAGTGTCCACCTGGGGCATGTGCTGGTTCAAGGCCCAAGATTCTGGGTCAGACAGCCAAAGACTGGACCTAGAGTGGCAGGTGGATCTGATGACAGAGGTACTGAAGACTCTGCCCCAGACGGATGTTTATGGGTCTCTGGTGACTCCCTACTGCCTGTGGGATAGATCTGACTCCTTGGTCCCTCTCTAGATGCCCAGGCCCACCATGTTCAAGTCTTACCCTTCTATTTCTGGGGGTGGAGAGGGAGGACAACCTCACCGACTTCTTCAAGATTCAGTTCCCGGGTCACCTGTGCTGCTATCACAGCTCAAAAGTGGGTGGCCTGGGTGGATGAGGCTGTTCAGAGAACTGCAGAGAATTCCAGGAAAGTGAGGAATGGCCAAGGGGAGGTGAGAAGGAAAGGTGAGCAAAAACATAGGTGGAATGAAGTGGTCCTTTGAAAGAAATAGTTCTCCTGCTAGATTTATAGTATCTGCTCTAGTTTGGATATGTCCCCCAAAAGTTCATGTGATGGAAATTTAAGTCCCAAGGACATAGTTGGTGGTATTTCAAGGTGGTGCCTTCAGGAGGTGATTAGGATTACATGAGGTCATGAGGGTGGCGTTAATGGCTTTGTAGGAAGAGAGAAGGCAACCTGAGCCAGCATAGCAGGTCTGTCTCACCACACAATGCTCTCTGCCATGCTATGACGCAGCCAGAAGGCCCTCCCCAGACACTGGCATTGTGCTCTACGACTTCCCAGCATCCAAAATTGTGAGCCAAATAAACTTTTAGCATTCATAAATTAACCAAGCTGTGGTATTCAGCGACATCAACAGAAAACAGATTAAGACAATGTCCAGTTAAATTCAATCAACATGTACTCCTATAAGGCACTAACACATTGCAATTTGCACAGAAGCAGCCTGAGGCTAAAAGATACCATTTTTCAGCGCCTCCACTGAAAAGCAACTTTTTCTCAGAGCCCTTTAATGCCTGAAGGGGGATCGTCTGACACAGCCACCAAATCCCACCCACCTGGGCTGCCAGACTGTGAACTCACAGCCAGTGTCTGGGGAGACGATTTCAATCACTTCAGCTGCAGTCTCCTTCCGGGAGATGACTGTTGGGTGGGGACAGCTGCCCCGTAGGAGGGTGAGAAGAGTTTATCTCCCTGCCTTGGGGGAGATCAGAGACGTGACTAATTCTGCCTATCCTTCGTTAGGCTGACGTGGGGAGATTTCCGTACTCAGGAGGTGACTGCTTCTGAGGGCATGCTGCTTCCTGGGGATGAAAATTATGATCCATTTCACTGCACACTTAATAGGAAATACAGAGAACAATGGACACCGGCTCATAGCATTCCAACCAAAGACAGATACCATGGCTTGAGGTCTGTTTCTTCCGTCTTTTTCTACATATCTCTGCTACACAGTTGAGACCTCGTTGTAAACACAAATCTGTGTTCTCTTTAACCATAATGTGATAAGCAGCAGAAAGACTCCATAGGCATCATTTCAATGGTTTCATCAGACTTCCTGTCTGAATGTCTAAGGATGTAACTAATCTAACTGCTATTGATGGGCTATTTGTGTCCCCTTTCCCAAAATTCCTACGTTGAAATCCTAACCTTCGATACACAGTATTAGGAGATGGGGAATTTTGAGAGGAGATGAGGTCATGAGGCTGGAGCCCTCATGAGTAGGATTAGCACCCTTATAAAAGAGGCCAAAAGAGCTCCCTTGCCCCTTTGATCATGTGAAGATAGTGCAGTAAGACACCACCTGTGACCCACGAGTAGGGCCTTCCCATACACTGAATATGCCAGCACTTTCATCTTAGACTTCTCAATCTCTAGAGTTGTGAGAAATAAATGTTGCTATCTGAGCCACTCTGTCTGTGGTATTTTTGTTATAGCAGCCTCCCAGTGAATAAGATACTAACTATTCTCCTGCTGAATACAAATGATACTGTGACACTTCCCTAAAGAGATACTATGGATCCCTTTCCAGAACCTTTATCCAGGGCCCTTTAAAACATTCCCTGCTGTGTTTGATGGTAATGCAAGGCCGAGGGTTTCAGGTAAACCAAGGAGGGTTCAGATCAGGAGAGAGTTAACTGTCCATCCAGTGTGTGTGTGGGGGGGGGCTTTGCATTGCAGAACATGTGCACAAACACATTTAGGTCCATTGCTTTTGATTAATCATATTAAAGATAAATCCTTCGCAACAGACCATCTGGAAAGCAATTCGAATGTACAGGAAAAGCACGATTACCTGCTACATGTCCAAGAAAATGAGGCCCTGTGTCCAGACTCAATTAATTCTATAATGGCACATAAATCAATAGAAAATGCAGCTGCTGACACTGTGCTCGCCACTCGCCTCCTGAAATGTCCTAATGAGATGTGGGAAATAAAGGCTCGTTGTCAACAATAAAGAGCTCCAGTGTCTTTATTCTAAACCATGTTTTGCTTTTACATGGGGAGATAGCATTAGCCAGCCCTTAGAAGAGCTTGTAATGTAGCAGATTGAGATGAAAAAATAGCTATTCAGGGACCACCACGCAGGCTGGGTGCAAACTTATCACACAAATGCAATATGAACTCAGCCCAATTGTCTCCAACACCAGTCTTGTCTTTCTGTTTGGTCTTACATGTTATATATGGATAATACTCTTTTGTTCTTTTCAAATATAGTTTAGTTGCTTTGACTCCACAAAATTTGGGTTGAGGCAGTTTGGAGCATGTTGTATAATCAGCTCAAACATCCCAAACAAAGGTCACTGAGTAAGTTTTCACTTCAAGATCACAGGTAACCATGAGCTCTGAAGAGCCGTTAATAAATCAATATTCCAAAAACCAAGCTGATGTCCAACTCTGTCCAGCAAGACAGTGTAGCTTGGCTTAGGCTCACGTAGGAAAGTGCTTTTTTTTCTTTAATATGTCGATGAAACGGATAGAATTGTTGCGCACATTCTAAACCTTCAAGAAGAGGATCCTAGTTAAGTTGATGTTGGCATATCCCCAAGACAATTACGTATCAACTGAAATATTTACAGAGTTTATCATATAAAATGCACTGCTATCATTTAATTACAATAAATTGTGCAGAAACACTTTAAAATAGTAGCAAGGATTGACTCTGAGTCATGAGATAATGGTATTTACTTCCCACCTTTCTTCATTCCTGGATCTGGTATTTCTGCAGACAAAAGATATTAAAAAGACAAGTGCCTCTGCAGCCTCATGGGCCCTGGGCAGTCACATCTGTCAGGTAACATTTCTGCAGCAGGAAGCACATGGGTCTCAGCAGCCCTTGGAAGAGGCCTGGGTGGGGTGGGGCTAACTTGTTCCTTCTGGGATTTCATTATGCCGGGTTATCTGCCCCACTAACCCTTATCTCAGAATGAGCACAGGGGGGTGATCTGGCCTTTAAATCCAATTAAAATCTGTTGGTGGCATTTCTTGTCAATAGTTGTATTTAAAAGCTGGTATTTCCCATAGTCCACAATATAATCTATGCCCGAAACCAGTATTAATGTCATAATGGAGAGCAACAGGGCAATTGTGGTACATTTCTTTGGCCTTACTTCTTCGTATCATTTTTTAATGTTTGCTCAATGGATTTTAATCTACATTTCTAACTTGTTATGGTCTACTTTGAGTAAATATTTTACAACTTCAAATAAAACACAGAAGCCTTACAACCAAATGAAGTCCTTTTATCTATACCACTTATGCTGTGATTGTTGTACATATTACATCCATCTGCATTAGTACTCACACACAAACTAGTGGATCATGTTTGCTTGAAATACTCATATATATTTTAAAGAACTGAAGAGGTGAAAATGGCCTACTATATTTACTCTGATATTTTAACATTTGTTTGCTTTTCCCTTATTCCTAAGGTTCTAGTCCCTTTGGTATCATTTCCCTTTGACTTGAAGAATAGTAATGCACCATATAACAATATTTTGGACAACAAAAGAGTACATACGTGACAGATTATACCACCTGGTGATGTCTAGTCATCTTAGTTGGGGTATGTACATTCTTTGAGGGTCACACAACAACAAAATCACCTAAGGACACATTTCTCAGAATGTATCTCTGACATTCAGTGATTCCTGACTGTACTTTTGGTAGCTATTTCAAGCGGATCTACTGGAAACAACTCTTTTAGTTTCCCTTCATCTGAGAACATCTTTACGTTCATTCCTGAAGGATTTACTAATTGAATAGAGAATTCCAGGTTGCTAGTTTGGTTTTTATTCTAATGTTAAAGACATTGTTCCATTGTCATGTGGCCTCCATAGTCTGTGAAGATAAGTTCAGTCACCTGAGCCGCTGTTCTTCTATACGCAATGTGTCATTTTAAATATGCCTAACATCAAGAGTTTTCTGTTATCTTCAGTTTTCAGCAGTTTATGATATAACTTGGTACAATTTTCTTTTGGTTTATCCTACTGGAGTTTTTGAGCCTATTAAATCTGTAAATTATGTATTTTGATGAAATAGGATGTTTGAGGGCTTTTAAAATGTTCTTGTGACAAAGCTCTTTCTCCTTTCATTCAGGAATTCCAATGATATGAATATTAGAGCTTCTGATACTATTCTGAAAGTCCCCAAGCTTTGCTCATTTCTTAAAAATTGTTTTTCTCTCAGTTGCTCAAGATAATTTCTACTAATCTATTTAAGAGTTCACAGACTATCTCCCATGTCATAGTCATTTTTTGAGCTCATCCGTAACATTTTCATTCCAGATACACTTTTCACTTTCTAAAATTTCTTCTTTTTCTTTTTAAAAGTATATTTCTCTGGAAATTTTCCATTCACTTCAAAAATGTCCACCTCTGCTTCATGTAACACGATTATAACATTCATTACAAAGTCTTTGATGATTTCAACAGCTAGGTCATCTCAAGAAGAAGGGCATTTGTTGATTATCTTTTCCCTTGAGAACTGACCACTTTAAAAATTTTTTTTTATTCTTGATTGTTTGGAGAGTTGTCCAGATTTTCTTCCAAATAAATTTGGATTGCAACCTAGTCATTTTTAGTATTTCTGTTTGGAGACTCACTCTAGTGAATATTGATTTTCATTTGTTTGTTTCAGCAGGCAACCAGCCCGTTTACGGTCACAATAGAAGCTCTGGCTCACCCTCTGTCTTAGTCATTTTTCTCGCTGCTGAGACAAAATACCCAACACCAAAAGTTAAGGGAGGAAAGTTTATTTGGCTCAAAGTTTGTAGAAGTTTCAGTCCATAATTGGCTGGTTCCAAGGCAGGGTGGCGTGGCAGAGGGGCATTGCGGAGGAGAAATAGTTCATGGCACGCAGAAGACAGCGAAAGCAAGCCAGCAAGGCCCAAACAACAATAGAGGCTTCTTTCTGCCTCTTTCATATTCTATCTAGGCTACCCATTTTAGGGAAGGTGCCAAGCCAATCACTGGAGTACTTTAGTAATAACACATCCTTAATCCTAGTGCCCTTAATCTTAGCACTGCACCATGAATCCATCCCAGCATCACACACCCTACGTCCAACCACCTCTGAAAAGCTCCACTTACGACCACATGAAGCTTTGGGGACATCTAAACACAAGCATAACATCCTCTTTAGGTGGTTCTAATGTCAAGTTAGTTTCAAAATCCTTTGCCATGCTGCCTGGGTCTGCCCCTCGCAGGAACCATTCAAGGGTTAAATTTGGGACTTGGGCCGTGGCTTACAGCGCAGTTTAGGTCCAAAGCTTTTGTTGTTCTCTGGATGTGTTCCCCACATACAGTGGGTTCAGATACATGAGGAGGGGACTACTTTCCAGGATCTCTCCTCTCCAAGATTTCTTTCGTATTCTCCTATTATCAGAAACCCCTTTTCCTGATTCCTCTGGCCGTGGAGTTGGGACTCTCTCAGAGTTTTAGCATAACACCCTGCTCTGCAATTTTGTGCAACTGAGGTCACTGCCAGAGGCAAAGGAGCAAGAAAGGGAAAAAAATAAAGATCTCCCACTAGTTCCTTTATCCAGAGAGCTAGATTTTCTGAGGCTCTTAGGTGCTGCTCCTCTAAGTTTGCAGAGGAAAAGACAAAAACAAAACATGATTGTCCTTATCTTTCAGCTTTCAAAGTCTTCTTCTCTGACCTTCTGACTGGACGGACACGCTGGCACACACTTTTTGCTATCGCTGTTTATTTAGCTGTTTTCCGAATCAGATATCACTCAGATAAAGCAGGAAAAAAAACATGCAAAACCACAAAACACATTGCCAAATACTGGGCACCTGAACTTTGGCCTCCCTCTCAAGGTATTGCTTTTAATTATACCTAGAGGGTTCAGTTCGAACCATAAAAGACACAGGTTAGCCAGGGATGGTGACGCAGGCCTGTAATCTCCCTGCTGAGGCAGGGAGATCACAAGTTCAAGCCCATCCCTAGCAACGTAGTGAGACTCTGTCACAAAATAAAAAGGTGCTGGGGATGTAGCTCAGTGAGGTGGCCCTGGGTTCAATCCTCAATTCCACCAATGTAAGACGGGGGGGCACAGAGGGAGAGACGCAATGGTGTGCTAACTCCATCTTGGCCAGCGTCATGCATTCTCCATTGATCTGTTTATTGATTTTGAGAGGCAGATTAAGTTTAAACCCAGTCATTTTTATTTCATTCAATTCATCAAATAAATGCAACTGCCAATCAATGTTTGGCTTGGCCCGAGAGATCAGCTTTAGCATCAGCAGGAAAGATCAGGCCATGAGAAAACTGACTTCTACTAGTCCCAGAGACCTCAGCCCAGGCTGCATGCTAGAACTAAACTAAAAATATCAATTTCTGGGTCACAAACAGTGGCATGAGGGAAGAATTTGGGGCTCCAACATCAGTATTCTGAAGTTTCCAGGTGACTGGCATACAGCTAAAGGTAAGAACCACTGAATTGGATATAGAAAAATTGTGAAAGGTTTATGGCGGTACCTATAACTTCCTGGGGCTCACAGACCCTGATGAACAGTTCTGGGCCAGAGGAACAAGGAGGAACTGAGATGGGAGTTCCATGTGGCTGAAGAGTTGGGCACCAGCTTTTCGTCCACCACCAATCCCATACCCTGTAGATATCTAAGCTCTCTGGTGTATGTGGTAAGGAGCCACCTTTTTATATAACACATACCCCGAAAAGACCTTTTCTGACCACAGTCCCTCATAGTGATCTATCTCTCGGTCCTTAGAGAAGTAATGCAGTCTCTCAACACCAGCATGTATACACACACACACACACACACACACACACACACACACACACACACGCCCTTTCCCTTTACACTCTGACACACTGCTGAAACAAGGCTGCCTTTTCAAAGGACACTTTTAAGACAGGGTATTTGTTCCTTGTCTTAATCAATAATAGTACAACCATCTCAATGACCTTCTAGGAAATGCATGCAGATAGGAAAGGGACTGAAAGTATGTTTGTGTCATTTCAGGCCCCCTATCCCAGACGGAGGATCTGGGTTTCTATTCTCACACTTAACATCATACTTTAGTGTGGGCATTTTGAAGGTGTGAATCACAGGACTAGGATGTTGAATTGTCTGATTTTAACTGTGCAGTTTGGTTTATTTGGTTCTGTGTTGTGTAGACAGGATAGGAAACCAACCCATGGCTTGGAAAGATGTACAAGTATTTTCCAAAGCTAACCATCCAAGGATGACTCTTGGTTGGTTCCTTCTACCTCTGTGCTCCTCCACAGTTGAAATCTCTGTTAGTACCCAAGTGTCCCTTTGAGGCTCAGCCACTAGGGACCAGAGAAGGAATTTTCCCAGGGATGCTGTGGAGAGAGGTGCCTGGAACAGACCCAGAGTGCAGGTGGGGACCGAGGTTGCAATCAAAGCACAGAGCCAAGGATGGATCACAGCACCAATGGCCCTGGCTGGGGCACACAAAGTCCCAAGGGCTTGTCTGGAGATGCCAACCAGTGCATGGACAGGGCCTGGGGTATGAGAGTTGGGATCTGTGGGAAGGGCAGTCCCTCTTATAAGGAAAGCCAAAGGCCCACTCACTCTGGCCCTGTTTCCTTCCCAGCCCCACCTAACTGGCTCCTTCTCCCTGCTGGCCTCAGGGTGTCACCCACGAGGGACACCACCATACCTTCTTCTTCTGAACAGCCTTGTGGCCCCCCCACGCCAGTCCCAACAAACGCCTGGGGGCATATGTCCTTGGTGACGGCCACCTACAATCGCACATAGTTACTCATGTCATCATAGCAACTTGCTCCTGGTTTCTGCCTGGTCCCTAGAACACCCTAAAACTTCTTGCCTACCCACCTACCCACCCACCCAGTCCAGAAGCCAAAGAAGTGGCAGCTGGGTCTCCCATTTAGGCATCATCTGGTGCCTAGAACAAGGAGTTCAATGACAGCTGCTAAAAGGGTGTGAATGAAACTCAAAAAGCTGAAATTAAACCCCCAAAGTGGATAAATTATAGGATACTCCATCACTTTGTCAAATCTTCTGAATAAAAGAGCTCCTAAAGGATTATTTAAGTAGTCAATTTCTCCTGGCTTATTTTAAGTGATTTAGCCTTATTTATACTCAACATTTTTACAAATGTTCCCACTGCAGGAAGCCGGGAGCTCCAGGGTGTTGAGCAGGGAATGGCTGAAAAAGAGATGTGGGCGTCACCTGCTGGGTCTCTGACCACAACCCCCTGCAGACCCCCCATTCCTGTCACAGAGGTCCCATAGATCCCATAGGGGGCCCCACAGCACCAGCGAGAGCAGAGATGGCTCCACCCAGCATTCTGGCTTTTAGGGTTGGCTGCAGGCAGACCACCAGATTTCTTCAGAGCTGTTCCCCACCCCACTGGGCTCAGCAGGGCTGTCCTCCCTCCAAGCTGTGCTGAAGTTTCCCCTCCCCATGCAGATACTTCTGATCCTCCCTGAAGGAGGCTTGGCCCCTTCTTCTCCTAAGGAACATTTTCCCCCTAGAAACGGCCTGGTAAGGGGAAACATTCTGGGTATTTTAAAAGGAGAGCTCTGAGTGTGCCTTTCCAAGACAAAAATAAGAACTACTATCCATTCATCTGTCAAGCAGGAGGTGGAGGCAAGGCAATGAGGTGTAGCTAGCAGGTGACATGGGGCTGGGGCTCCCATGCAGGGACACAGGGTTGCAACTTCTAGCAATGACCCTGGGACTACTCCAGCCTCCGGGACTCTCACCTACCCGGAGATGCAGCCAGAGCCAGGTGGGAGGCCCCGGTGGTGCAGCCTCTGGACTGCGGCTTGCACCTAGGAAGGGCTGAGGGGCTCCAAGGTGACAGCTGGCTCCCTTGGTTGGCCATATTTAGCCTTGGCTCTCTCTTTCTGTCCCTTCACATCTTTGGCCTCTTTTGCAATCTGCAGCATCCTACAGGCAAAGTCATCTGGAGGGCTGGGCCCACCGCAGCAGGTCTGATTCAGCATGTCTGAGGCAGGGCTGAGAATACACCTTTCTAACATGTCCCCAAATGTCATCAAGAACCACTGCTTCAAATGTGGAGCACATCAATTTCTTGTCATACGATGAGCAGCAAGTCCCCCCGCCCACCCTCCAGCAGCCATGCATACAGTCAACAATGAAAAGCCACGATCACTTCCCAGAAAAATGCATGAGCAGGTTCCAGATCTAACAGAGACTGAAATGCAATCATCACGGTGTGGCCACAGCCCCCCATCCTCACCTTTCCCACCACCTCACTGCGTGTGAGAGAGAAATCAGGATGTTATGGGCTCACCCACTATCATCTCACAGGACAGACTTGAGTGACAGGAGCTCCTACCTGAGACCAAAGTCCCCTCACCTTTCCTTCCCAGATGAGGGCAAACACATCCAAATCCCCTGTCACACAGTTTTAGAATATTTTTCAACACCTGACTGCCATCATTCACTAATTTATTCTAAGGAACCCTCAGGCGTCCATTGATGGTTTGCTGCTCCCTTGCTCAGCCTCCATACCTCTGCTGGCCTGGCCGGGGCTTCTGCCAGACCAAGGACAGTGGCCCTGAGTGATGAGGCCCAGCAGTCCAAGCTCAGCCTGTGACTTGAGCACATGGTGGATGCCAAGGACAAGATGGACACCAGATGCTCTCATGGAAGTTGGGGCCTCCAAAATCAAGGACACTGACTCCCATACCCTCCAGAACACACTCACCCAGCAACATTTAGACTGGGCCTTGATCTAGCAGGTACCGCAGCCTAGCCACGCTGAAACATAAAATTAACCATCACAACCAAACAAATAGTACTCAGTTCCTTTGACACCCACCAGCCACAGGTACTGAGGAAACAGAGGCAAACAACACAAAGTCCCTTTTCTCATGGAAGTGTTATCTTTCCCTATTCTGGCAAGGGCTGGGCATTTTTCTTTAGACAGCCCTTCCAAGAACAGTCCTTTGCTATACACCTGTGGCCTGTGGTGTGGAATTCGACAGGTAATACCACCTTTCCTTTCGGAGTGTCAGGACAGCATCCTGTCCACAGCCTTCCCCACACTCTTGACCTCTCCTGGGATAGCTGTGGCCATCCCGGGAGTCAGAATTTATGAAAAATAGAGCCTGGCTGGCAGATCCAAGGCCACTGTGCCATGGAAATGGGCACTACACTATCCCAAGTTCAATCATCAGTCATACTTCCTAAGTGAAGAATAGGCGCCTTCCTTTCTTGCAAGCCGCAGAACTTACTTACACCAGACCAGGCTGTCTGGTCTTTATCAGACATCAATTCACTCATCCTTATTTCAAGTATACAGAGAAATTCTTGCAGTCCATACAGAACCCTAGCTCAATGGAGCAACTGAAGGACCCCCATCCAAATAATTTAAGAGAAAGGTCTCCTAATTTATATAAATAAAATTTAAGTAGGTATAATTTATTGACCAGTGGGCATAAATGCTGAAGTCTTGTCCAACTACCTTTAGCCTTCTGGACTTCCCTATCTTCCTAAAGTAACTAGAGATACTTTTCCTTAAAATGACTCAGTAATTGACAGAAACCCATACAGTGACTAAAACACTATTTCAGAACATATTTGGAGGTGGCCCTGGGAATCTATCTTTGTATGAAACACCTTGGAGCATTTGTATGTACCTTAAAGTCTGAAAATCACCGTTGACTGTCTGTACCCACAGGTTCTGCATCTGAAGATTTAACCAACTGTGGACTGGAAATAGTTGAGAAAAAACTGTGCCTGTACTGAATATGTACACACTTTCTCCTTTGTCATTGTTCTGTAAATACCAAGGTATGACAGTAACTTACATAGCACTTACATTATATTGGGTATTATAAATCACCTAGAGATAACTTGAAGTATATAGGAGGATGTACATAGGTTCTGTGGAAGTACTATACCATTTTCTATAAGGGATTTGAGCATCGTCAGATTTTGGCATCACAGAGTTTGTGAAACCATTCCTTGTGGATACCAAGGGATGACTGGACTGGCCCAAGCATTCCATTCTCTGAATTGTGAGCCTAATTGAAAGTAATCACAAAACTGTG
The DNA here is from genome assembly GCA_004026905.1 of Hystrix cristata. NCBI lineage: Eukaryota > Metazoa > Chordata > Mammalia > Rodentia > Hystricidae > Hystrix > Hystrix cristata. The sequence continues at coordinate 9,409 of PVJO010004510.1, read as the reverse complement.
TTAGATCAAAAAACACAAGTAACTTTGGTGGGCCAGATTCTTCATGAACCACTGAATGAGAAAGCAGGTAGAACAAGGCTGAAGAATGAAATCACAGCCTAAAGTAGACACAGGAGACTGCTGGGAAACTGAGATACTCCAAGGTGGTTTTAACATGGCTGATTCCAGGGTAGAAGGGGCCTTGACCAGCCAGTGGTGATCAGGTAGAGAACCAGAGTAATCTAGCTACCTGGGAGAATCAATTCTACTCATGGCTCCACCTCCAGAGCCAAGCAGTTACTTGGTGTAGGGGACTGGTCAGTAAAGAAGAAGGAGGAAGGGGAGACTGATCTCTGAGAGTCAACCAACTCTTCTGTGGCATACATCATGTTGGATGTTCAGTACAGCAAAGATAAATCTGAAGAGCCTCAAAAATCGGTGATAAAGATGACATGCAAAGAAGCAGGAATCAAATGACAAGACTGATATCAAACTTTTCATCAGCAATGTTGAACGCAGGAAGACAATGGAAGAATGTGTCTAGAGTTCTGAGGAAAAGAAATGGGCCCATAATTTGTATCCAGCTAAACTATCACTTATGGATATAGACATTTCAGCCATGCAAACAGTGAAAGAATTCATGGGGGAAAATGTAACATTACAGAAAGGAAATGAAATAAACAATAAGACTGTATCAGTGCAAGAGGAACAGCAATGGAAAGGAGGGGAAAAAAGCAAAACATTACTAATCTTAAATAGCCGGTGACTGGAAAACATTTCAATAATCTGGCTTCCTAGAACCAAACTCAGAAATTGTATCAGCATGAGATATGAAAGGTGAGGAGAAGTAATACATTAATATTTCTTGTTTGGTAAGGGAGGAGGACATGCTCATTAATTCTATGTGTCAATACAAAAATACAAATTTATCTTTGACAGTTCTGTAAGAGTAGAATTCATAACTGCTGAACTACTATAAAAAAATAAAACACAGAAAACTCAGTCCACTCAACAAAAAATAGAAAAGAAATGAAATAAACAGTAAGAAAACATTATTAATGAACCCAAATGTCAAAATAGTCAAAATGCATCCATATCACTGGATTATATTCATTTAAAAAAAAGAGAGATTTTTCACACTGAACTATAAAAACAAAACAGAATCCAATTAGGTGCTAGTTATAGTTTCAATTGCATCCCCACTCAGAAATTCATACGTTGATGATGTCCTAACCCTCCATACCTCAAATGCAACTGTATTTAGAGGTAAAACCTTTGAAGAGACAATTAAGTTAAAATGAAGCTATTAGGTAGGTTTACTCCTGTCTGACCAGAGTCCTTATAAGAAAATAAATGTAGACACAGAGAGACACAGGCAAAAAGCAAAGACTATGTGAAAAGGCAGCAGAGGACAGCCATTTACAAGCCAAGGAGAGAGGCCTCAAAAGAAATCAGCCCTACTGGCAACTTGATCTTGGGCTTCCAGCCTCTAAACTGTGAGAAAGTAAACATTCGTTGTTTAAGCCACTCAGTCAGTAGTCTATGTCATAAAAGCTCTAGGCCAATAAACAGATGAAAAAATGTTCAACATCTATGGCTATTAGAGAAAAGCAAATTAAAACAACTTTAAGATTCTACCTTACCCCAGAAAGAATAGCCATCATTAGGAAGTCAAACACTAACAAATGCTGGTGGGGCTGTGGTGAAAAGGGAGCCCTCCTACACTGTTGGTGGGACAGCAAACTAGTACAACCATTATGAAAAGCAGTATGGAGATTTCCCAAGAGTCTGAATGTAGAAATCCCATATGACCCAGCCATTCCCCTACTAGGTATCTTTCCTGAAGAGGTAGAGACATCATACTACAGAGATTCTTGCACAACAATGTTTATAGCAGCACAATTTGTAATAGCTAAATTCTGGAAGCAACCTCTATACCCATCAATAGATAGCTGGATAAACAAAATGTGGTATCTATACATAATGGGATACTATTCAGCTATAAAGAATGACAAACTAGAGTCATTTGTAGGAAAATGGATGGACCTGGAAAATATAATGTTAAGTGAAATAAACCAGTCTCGCAAGCTGGAATACCGTATGGTATCCCCCTCATTTAGTGAGGTCAAATACAAACAAAAGAAAAGAGTAAACAACGGATACAAAAAGACAAAGTGTTAGATATAAGCTAATAGACAAAGAGTTCAAGGGAACGAGAAGAGGGCAAAGGGAGAGGGGAATGGGAATCCAGAGGAATAATGACATCTTAAAAATAAGAACCTAATAACCCAAACTGAAATCAGTGACACGCACACTGGGTACTATAGTAATTTTATATTGTTGTGACTTACTGCTGTATGTAGGTGGTTGTTTAAATTGCTCACTGTCATAAGCAAAAGGTACAATTAATTGTGGTCTGTAAGCTCGTGTAATTGCCTGTAAGTTTATGTAATTTTGGATAAATTTTAATAAAAATCTAAAAAAAAGCTCTAAGAAATTATGTGTTGTTTATACTCTTTTATGCATCTTATGAAAAAGACAGATTTTCAGACTACTTTAGAAAATGTAACCACGAGCTTAGTGTCTCACATGACTACACCTAAAACAGGATGATAATGAAGACTACTGGATGCAAAAGTATAGAAAAAGATACATCAAACTAATTCTAGCAGGCATGGTGATATTAACCACACAAAACAGATATAAACAGCAAAATATGCAAAGGAACAAAATGAAACATTTCTATTAATAAGAGGAATAATTTGCCAAGAGTTATCAAGGGCCTTCATCCACCTAGCAACATACTTTCAAAATATAAACAAAACAATAACGGCAATAAAAGGTGAAATTAATAACCATGACTCATCATGGGAGACGTTCACAGAAATAAAATTAACTAGATAAAAATAAGGGATATAAAATGTAAATAACAATTAATAAGGTTTATTTAGAAATTTCTACCCTACCAAAAAAAAAAAGCAAAGTTTTTTAAAAAACCTAAAAAAGGTTTACTGAATTTTAAGCAAAACTATGTATTATTAGTCCGTAAAATAAATATTACACTGGATATATTCACTGTACACTATGAGATGTAATTAGAAACCAATGACATAAAGATTCTTTTAGTTAACCACTTATTGCCTCCCAATGCTGAACATACCCTTTCATATATGTTCTATAATGAACAACATAATTTCCTTAAGCATTTCTCCTTGAAAATGGGCACAAAGTTAAGCTTTCTTGGAAGAGGTCAATGAAGGGCCAGGCAGGAGGAAGAGGCTTTCTGCAGTTTTAGCACAGGCCACGGGCCTTGATCACAGCTCTTCTGCAGCCTGTGGGCTTGGTCTGGCCATCTTTTCACTGTGGAAAATCAGGTCCCCGCATGATGAGTCCCTTGACCAGCCCACACAGCTGCGTGGTCTGGAGGGTCGAGGACTGAGCAATCATTCTCTCTCCACGCTCTGCACCTTCTGACCACTTCTGCCCTAGTGACGCCCAAACTCCCACCAGACTCCCTGTTGCCCCTTCCCTCCCCCACTCCCCAGGGTGGACAACAGCAACCCCAGACCAGCTGTGGACAGCCTAAACCAGGACGGGTCTCTGCTGTGCCACAGCTGAACCACACCTTCCCCAAGAAGGTCTAAACCTTTCCAAGTTTGTCCCTCCCTTGTGTACTCTTGGTCACCCCTAAAATGCCACATGGAGTTTCTATATCTTTTAATTATTTTTGTTATTACAGTTAATAATTCGTTATACAGATGCCCTTGACTTGTAATAATGACACATTTCAATAAATCCATTGTAAAGTCAAAAAACAAAACAAAACTGTAAGTCTAACCATTGGCCGTCCCTGTTTAACCTACTGTGTCATTTCTGTTTCTTGATTGGACTCAGACTGCTGCAGTGCTGGAACTGGAGTAGTTCCGGGAAATAGATCCCTAGATGTGCGGCTTGGCGGGTAGCTTGGGCCTGGGCTTGAGTGTCAAGATGAATGACATGTCTGTGGGAAGTGGATGACCATTGGCAGGCACTAGCATCGCAATTAGTCAAGCTATCAACTGTAGTTGATTGTGAGAAGTGGCAAGTGAAGCAAGTGCTTTAAGAACTCAGATAGCTTGCTGTGGTTGACTATTAACAGCAGTAATGACAACTCTGAGAACTGTGGTGAGCGTTGCACCCTTTTGAGGGCACTTGAGTGCACGACGAGCTCGTTTCTGTTAACTCCCACCCCAAGGCCTGGTCTGAGAATCAGGCACCTTCCATGACAACCCTGAAAGAAGTTTCTTGTAAACACAGAACTATTATTCCCCGAAATTAGATACACAATTCAGTTGTGCAAACTGCTGCACGTTAACAAGAAATGAATTTATAAACTTACCAAGTTTTAGATAGGGAAGTTGGGGCAATAATTGGGAAAGAATGAGATTTTGAAACCTGAAACTGGCACTTCTCCTTGGATCCAGATGAAATTGACAAACCGAAGCCCCACAGCAACCTGAGACTCCCTCATCTGTCGAAGTAACTTGCCCAGTGGTGGCCAAGGAGACAAGCTTGCTTGAAAACCTTGTGATATCTTTAATTGAGCCTTTAGAATGGCTCCTCCACAGCATGCCGGGAAAGCTCTGACATTGGAAGTCATTAAATACAGCCCGTCACTGTGTCCAAATTTGAATCAACCAACCAAGCAAGCTGTCAGAGCCACATTCAGGTACGTTAACTAATATGTTAAGTTCACAATCTCTAGGTGAGAGCACCTATTTAGTGAATTTCCCTGATCTAGTGTTACATTGCATCTCTGTGGTCTAACACCCTCAGGAAGCATTCTACATGTTCCTCAGGTTTCTGTCTGAAACCAGATCCCCACACAGCCAGCCATCTGTGGGTCTCCTCAACATGTACCTGGCCCCTGCACAGTCTGCATGGCGCTCCTTTCTGGGTTCCCTTGACAAGTTCATACAAGTTCCCTGCAGTCAAGAGGGTTACATGCTAAGCGGTCCTTACTTCTCCATGCCTTGCACGCCATTTGCCCTCAGTGTCTGAGCCACCACTGCAGGCCCGTGCTAACAGGTGCCGATCACCTGCTCCCCTCATGCACTCTGGAGGGTGGCCTGTTGTTACAACAGTAACTCTAGACCAGCTCCCGACAGTCCGAACCGGAAGCTTTCTCTGCTCCCCAGTGGCTGACCCACGTCTTCTCCAACAAGTTTGCCCTTCTCTCATGGCTTTGGCTTGGCGTTCTGTTGGCTGCAAAGCCCAAAAAGCATGTGTCAGCATCTAATGAGGGCTCCCTGTCTGCATCACAAGATGGTGAATGGTGTCACATGGAGAGAGCCCATGTAAGAGAATTCAAATGGCAAGACAGGAAGCAAGAGACTGGGAGGAAGAGACTGTTCTTTTATGACAGCCTGCTCTCATGGGAACTAATACAATCCTTTGAGACTAACCCATTCTAAGAGACCAGCATTAATCCCTCCACAAGGGTGGTCATGACTGAATCAGCTTCCACTGGGACCCACCTCTGTGAATACCATCACATTGGAAACGAACATTTGGGGGACAGACCACACCCAAACCATAGCACATGGCTCTTGTCCCTCATCCTAACAATAGCACACAGGGTTTCCTCTGTCTTATAGTTACTCTTCTATCACATCTAATCATTCTATTATGCCCCCCCATTCAACCTACTGTGTGAGGTCTATCTCCTGATTAGATCCAGATTGCCACAAAAAAATAGTTTGAAAATGAAAACAAAAAAGTATATGCCTTGAAAATTTTTAAATATTATTAAATACAAGATTTAAAAAGGATCCAAAATATAAATTACAATTACATTAAATTATATGCTTTTAGAACTGAACAAAAAATGAACATCACATCTAGAAAATATGGCAAATTAGTATGGTACTCATTAGGATATATATACATTTACTAGAGAGTTTTACTAACAATAAAAAGTAGAAAAGAACTTTAAAGTATAAAATGAACCAAACATAGGAAAAGTGAAGAATTAAGATAAAAAGCAGTAAAATGTAAGAAAAAATTTAAACAAAATTAATAGAACATTAGCTCATAATAAAAGAACTATACACTTATATTTAGGCAATTATGGTCAAGAAAATAAAGAAGACATAAATAAACATTAAGGCTGAAATGGAGGGCTGAAGTACAAATGCAGAGAAGTTGCAAAATTATAAGGGAATAATTTTCAAACTTTATGATAATTAATTTGCAAATCTAACTGAATGAAAAATGAATGAATTTATCACACCACAATCCACTTAATAAATAGAAAACTTGAAGAGTCACAGATGATGTTTTAAATAAATAACAGGTAGAGACTAATAAAGGAACCATACTCAAATGAACTTATAAGCAAGTGTTACCAAATTTTCAAGGAGCAGATAATCGTCACGTCAGAACCCAGAAAAAAAATAGAAAGTTAAAACAACTCACTTGATGAAAGCATAAACATAAGCCGGTCTCCAATAAGAGCAGAGCTGTAAAAATCCTAAACAAAACATTACCAAATAGGTCCAGAATGAGTATTCAAAGAGTAAAATTTCACAGCCAAAATGGTTTATATCATAAAGAGGAAGATGACCTATTAGCCTCATAAAATTTAACATACCACTAAAATCATCTATTACCACTTCTTATTCAGAAAACTAAGTGAAGAGAAATAAGCATTTATCTTAACAAGAGAAACTGATGAGATAAATCTTTTCTTTGCAGGAGAAAGCCAGCTAACAGATGCAAACAAGAGAGAAGTATGAAACCACCAATTCGCAACAATTAATGAATTAACTGATTCAGGCCAGAATTATCGATAGGTACTGCGAATTTAATTGGGCACCAAATGTATACATGGTACCAAGGAACTATTAATAGATAACTTGTAAGTTTCAAGATGAATAAGCAGTTTCATAATTGAGGGTACAAGCTGTCACCATCTTAATCCAGTGATTCATTGTAAATAATCAAATAAATTACTGTTGAGAGAACCAGAGAACTGCCTATAGCAGGTCCTGTGTATCCACGGGCTCCACAAGCAATGATGGATCAAAAATATTTTTAAAAGTATCTATTTGGAACACATGCAGACTTCTTTCTTACCATATTCCCTAAATAATATTGTATCATGACTATCTACATAGGATTTACATCACATTAGGTATTATAAATCATCCAGAGATGATTTAAAGTACAGTATAGTGGAGGATGTGCACAGGTTATATGCAAACACCACACTATTTCATGGAAGTGACTAGAACATTCTCAGCTCAGGGTATCTGAGGAGGTAATGTCAGTACGGATACTGAGGGATGACACTATTACATGTGAATAGTGATGCAGTGCAATGTGAAACCCACAACATTACCTCACAGAGTATTCTTGCCAAAAAGTTTAATCTGGATCTAAACATGCTTTGGTAGATTAGATTTACCACTCAACACATAACCCTCCCCCAACAGGAGAAGCACACTTATTGACTCCATTGGCATCAGGCTCGCTAGTGGACATGAACTAAACAGTGATGGGCGAATTCCAAGAGCAGGTCTTAGGAGCCCTCTCATATTCCCGCTGTCTCCTCTTGTGTTCTTGGGATTCACCCTGAGCAACACACACCCCGGGCAGCCCCTGCCCCTCCAGCCTGGGTCTCGATAAACACATCAAGGAGAATGCAGTGAATTCTTATACTTTTATGCTGCCTCAGCATCCATTTTGACTATAAGCTGGAACTTCATGTACCAGAAGCAGGGCTCAGAGCCCCTGACACAGTTCCTCAATGTGGGCCATGTGGACACTTGCATTTATACAACTACTTCCAGGTGACCACTTCTCTATGGGACAGCTAGATACAGCCCACTTGGCTGACCTGCTGGCCTACGCCCCACAGGGACTGTGCACATTTGTCACAGTAATCACCTCTCTATCAGGGTGACTCCATGCAACTCATGCGCTTGCTTTAACCCCACCAATTAAAACTCATTGCAGAAACTTGTTTGGATGACGCTCTGAACCTCGATAAAGGCACCGGTCCAGGGATGCTTCTCTCTCCCCATCTCTCTCTCTCTTTCTACTTGCTCCTTGGCAGGCACACACACACCCACTCATGCACAGTGTGTGTATGTTGAGTGTGTGTGTGTGTGTGTGTGTGTCAGTGTCCCCCAAGCGTACTATGTACTCCCAGGATCTGTAAGTAATAAAATCTTTATTTCCATCTTGGTCTTTCCTAATCAATAGAGAGGTACTCTTGAAATTCAGCACACAGAGCCTTCCCAGCAGACTTGTAACCCGAACAAACCTGCCCTTGTGCTGACCCTGCTTACGAATGCAAAGAAAAATATTGATTGTTATACGTCGATAAGATTCTGCTGTAATACAGAAAAACAGACTGATACACAAGCCTTTTTATCTAAATTTTTAATTTAAATTCCAGTTTTTATTTAAATTCTAATTTTAGATAAACTTGTGGTTTATCTAAAGAGAGGTAGAAAAAGTAGATTGTATGACAAGAGATGGAAAAATTAAACCATCTCACAAGAAAGCAATTAGGCAAATGCCGAAGACAGCACTTGACACAGGACAACAGGGCCAGTTCAATCTCTGCAGTGAAACAAAGCAGGGAGGGGGTAGCCTAGTTGGAAGCAAAGACAGGATAGAGACACTTGGGAGACAAATGAAGAATGTCAGTGCGGATTGGTATTAGAGCACAGTAGAGAATTACTGTGAATTCTGTTAGCCTGATGATGGAATTGTGGAAATGTAGGAAGATGCACTTATTTTTACAGTACATGCTGAATTTTTATAGCAAATCATGACGGCTGTAGCTACTTTTAAAACTTCAACTAAAAAAGAAGAGGAAGCAAATAGGACAAAATATTAGCAACAAAGACCAAGCAAATAAGGCAATAAGTATGTGTATTCCTTATAATGTTTTTGCTTTTCCTATAAATGGGAAAATTTTTAGTTCTGTAGAAAGGGTATTATGGCAATCAACTAACATGTATCACCACCATCATCACCTCTTCCTCAAACTTACCCATGTCTTATACCAAAATAATAAATCAGGCGAAAGTCCGTATGATTGGCACTTTGATGAAGTCCATCAACCCGTTCCTGATTAAAAGTAAGCCTTAAAAAGTAGACTAAGAAGCAAACTTCCTTAACTTTGTAAGCGTATCTAGCAGCAAAACACCACATTTTCTGGTGAAGCAATGGAAGCATCTGCTTTACATTTAGAGACAAAATTAGGAGGCTTGCTATCAAGGTCACCATTCAGTCTCACACTGGTCCTTCTAGCCAGAATTATAAACACAAGGAAAATGTGATGAGGTGGCAAGTTTGAGAAGGACAAAGGGAAGGAGCCATTTTTTCAAACAGTAGGGCTGTCTTTGTAGAAAACCATGAAGATCGACTGACAACT
>PVJO010004509.1:0-108859 GCA_004026905.1 Hystrix cristata | reverse complement strand
GTACAGAATAAATGTAATGAATGTGATCAATGTATGTAGAATGTACCAATACATGCTCTTGGTTTAAAATAAATAAAAAAATTAAATATCATAAGTACAGATTAAAAACCAGACTAATAGGCCAAAACACATAAAATATGTAAGACAATTGTTCTAAGTTAAAGTATACTTTTAGATACATTGTCCACAATGGGTTAAAATAGCCTTTTTCTCGCTTTTTTTTCTATTACTGCTTTTTATTTCATACTTTATATATTAAGTTTTTCGTACAAGAGAAACTATGTGATATTTAAGCTTATGTGTCTAATTTACTTCACTTAACATTATGGTCTCAAAGTGGTTCTATTTTACTAAAAATGACTCAAGTTTATCTTTCTTTACCACAAAGTAGTACTACGTTGTGTATAAGCACCGCATTTTCTTTATCCATTCATCTACTGATGCATACATAGGCTGCTTCCAATATTTAGCTATTATGAATTGCACTGTTGCAAACATGGGTATGCATACATCACTGTGGTATAATATCATTAACTCTTTTGGGAAGGTACCTAGAAGGGGAATAGTTGGGTCAAATGGAATGTCTATTTTTAGTTTTTTGACGAATCTTGACACTGATTTCCATAGTGGTTGTATCAGTTTACGCTCCCGTCAACAGTGAAGAAGTGTTTCTTTCTCCTCACAGCCTCACCAGTATGTTATTGGTTGATTTCTTGATGGTGGCCACTCTTTCTTTAGTGAGATGGAATCTCATTGTTACTTTAATTCGCATTTCTTGAATGACCAGTAATGTTAAACGTTTTTCATGTGTCTATTGGTCATTCATATTTCTTCATCTGAGAAGTGTCTGTTCATTTCAGATTCCCATTTTTTTATTGGGTCTTTAAATTTGAGAGGTCTAATTTTTTGAGTTCCTTATATATTCTAGATATTAGTCCTTTATCTGAGGAGTAGGTGAAAAAGATTTTCCCATTCTGTAGGGTGTTTCTTCACTCTGTTAGTGGAGTCTTTTGCAGAGCAGCAGGTTTTTAATTTGATGTGATTCCATTTCTTGATTCTTGTTATTATTTCTTATGCAACCAGGGTTTTGTTTAGGAAGTATTTGCCTACACCTATGTCTTCAGGAGTTTTACCTATTTTATCTTCCAGCAAATTAAATGCTTCTGTTTGAATGTTTAGATCATTGATTCATTTTTTAGTTTAGTGCATGGCGAGTGATATGGGTCTTGGTTCAATCTGTAGCATGCAGGTAGCCAGTTTTCCCAGCACCATTTGGTAAAGAGGTTATCTTTCCCCCAGCAAAGTGAGTTAGCCCCTTTGACAAAGGTAACATAGCTGAGTGTGCCTGAAGTTGTTTCTGAATTCTGTTCCAATAATCAGCAAGTCCACACCTTGCTTTTTTTTTTTTTTTAAATCACTGTAGCTCTGTAGTGTAACTTGAAATCCAGGATTGTGGTGCCACCTACCTTGCCCTTGTTTTCTTATTCCTTCTCCCAACATATCTGCTCTGTGCTGATAGTCAAGACAAGAAATCATTAAGGTATTAGAAACAGAGACGGTCATAACAGCTAACAATAACATAGCCCTTATGTGTCCAGCACTGTTTTAAGCACTTTACATGTATTTACTCATTTGATCCTTATAACAGTCCCATTTTAGAGTTGAGAAATCAAAGCACAGAAAACTGTATTGATTTGTCCAAGTTTCCTTAGCTAATCAATGGCTGAATTGAGATCTCAACACAGGAAATAAAGAGTCAGAGGCCAGACTTGGCCACCAAGATGTACAGCAAGAGTGAGAGCGAGAGAAAGAGAAAGAGAAGTGTTGAAAATAGAACAATTGAAAGACCTAGTCAGAGAAGATCATCAGGCGAAAGGAAGATGAAAAAGATGAAAGCTTATAGCCAAGTCTCTCAGACTTGGAAACCAGGAATATTACTGTGATACTAACAAAAAACAGTGAAGTCAGGAGAAAGAACTGGTTTGTGAGTAGAGATTAAAGGATACATTATAAACATTGATTTTATGTTGCTAGTGGCCTAGGCAGGTAGAAAAGAGTAGCATGCTATTTGTGACATTGAGAGTGAGTCAAGGATTTTGCAGTTGTCCAAAAATAGCTACATTAGTACACTACTTACACGTATTTTTCCTCTATGTGGTATAATCTCACTAAAATGTTCCAGCCGTGGGTCAAGATAGATGTGAAATCAAATTCTTTATTCCATTATTAAGCCTTAGAAAAATGGTTGTGCTCAGTTTTAGGAAACATATGGAACGTGTCTCCTAAAGTTCAGATGACGCTGATAACCTTTTAAACGTTTTAGTGATGTCCTTAGAGTAAAATGATAAATTAAGAAAACACTAAATGTATTAAATGGCAACAAGTTGTGCTTTCAAATAAGGGCATTTATGTGACTTTGTCGTTATCATGCCGAGGATTTTGTTGACTCTGGATTCTTTATATTTCTTTTCTCCTTGTCATATTTATTTATGGGGGTAAATATAAATCGTGGGTGAACGGTCTGTTGGGCAGGGATGGCAGCTTTGTAAATATGCACGCAGCCCTCGTCCAAGACTTTGACAGAAAGCTGCTTCCTGTGCCTTTGTATTGCCTTGAGCACACTAAGTGTGCATGAGCCTACCACAGGTGCATAGGGTGGCTCATGAATGCTAGTGCTATCTCTCTCATATGCTCCATTTAGACTTCGTTTTCTAAAGCATGCAGAGCCCTTAACAAGAGTGTTGAATGGCAGGAAGGGTGAGAAAACTCTGTGAGTTCTTTTCTATTCCAAGTAAATTTTTCAGCCTGCATGAAGTGTCCTTCCAACAAACTGTGTTGGCTTCTCCACTCGAGTATGCATCAGATGTGTTCTGGGGCTTTCATACGTTTTTCAAGTTCTCTCAGCCTGTCATCTGCAGAGCACGGGGGAATGGGCACACTTGTGTGCTAAGTGGAGTAGCCTACTGCCTTTTAAGAACACCATGCAGAAAATTTCCTTTTCATTAAGGGAATTGGCAAAAATTCATTTTACAGACAGAAGAGGTAGCGTTGTCAGGAATTGTGGAGAGGAAAAAAATACATCAAATATCAGTCAGGAAAGGGAGAGAAAATTCTTCCTAGTGAAATTTTAACATTATACAAAATTATGATAAAAGAGTGGCAAACATTTTATATAATGAGTAGCTTTCCAACTTATCAAGAGACACTTTTTAAATAGCAATTGAGCGAAGATGTAGCAATAACTTTTCCAGAAGTTGTGGTAGATAGTTGGGATTGCCCTTTTAGGGTGTCACAAACTGCAAATAAATGCCAATGCTTCTAAGAAATTCTAAGCTAAAAGCTGTGAATAGACCAGAACTCTTTCTCATGGCTAAACAATCAGTTCAGAGCACGTGGACTACTAATAATGATAGATTACAAGCTTCAAAAATTGGTATTTGTTCCTTAGAGGTGATGATTTTAGTGTGACAATCTTTAGCCAGTTGGGTCCAGTGATAAGCACTTGTGGAAAGTGTCCAAAATGGGACATTCTTTGGCACTGGGCATGCTACTGGAAAGGCAAGAGAGTCAAGTTCATAATCAAAGGATCAAATCACAGTTTCACAGGCTGTAGCCATGAATGAGTGTAGGTTCACATCATCCTCAAAACTTCCAGTTTCCGATCACTAAAACTAACCAAAATGCGACTTCTAGATTTAGAGGAGAATGTTTTATTTAGCAAACGAAGAAACAGGATAGAGTCCAAAAGAAAAATTCCGTATAGTGAAGAAGCCTGCTGACTATTTTTTTGCATTCAAAAGTTGTAAGTCAGGTCTGGGGTTTTCTGTCCTGTCAGGGTTTTTATAGCAATCAAAGAACAGTTAACCATTTTATAAAGGAAATTCGAGGCCATATGTGATAACTAAGATCTATGAAAATTTAAACTAAAAGTTACTACAATGCTGGGTCCTCAAAAACTGCAGATTGTGTCTAGGCTGGAGTGTGGTGATGTTGTTGCTGGTATTGCTGCTTGTATGTTGCTAAATGGACAGCTAGAGCTCACTGAAAATTTGTACTTGCTTCGGTCAGACTGTTTTTCTGATGTAAGGCAATGTTAAGACTACAAAAACACACTGAAGAGCCATTGTGATGTTGAAGCTGAGGGACAATTGTCATGCCTTCATCATAGATTTTCTGTGTTAAAACGAAATATCCATTATTACCCAAACACAGTATATTAGTCAGCTTTCTGGCATTGTAACAAATACCTGAAATAATCAATTTATAAGGAGCAAAAGGTTGCTTTGGCTCACCGTGTGGAGGTTTCAGTGTGTTATTGATTGGTTCTATTGCCTTTGAGCCTCTGAAGAGGCAGTACATTATGGCAGCAGTGATGGCATCACAAAACTGCTCACCTCACGGCCAGGGGATGAAAGGAGAATGAGGAAGAAAGCCGCTTCCCACAGCTCCCTCGGAGAGCATGCCCACAATGACCTAAATCTCCCACTAGACCTGACCTTTTTAAATTTGCCACTATTTCTCAATAGCACCTAGTTGAGCACCAACCTGTTAACACACCAGCCTTTAAGAGATATTCAAAAGCCAAACCATAGCACACAGGAAATCTAATATATAGTTCTTGGTGAAACTACATCTTTGTCATAATAAGGTACTTGTAAACATCGAGAGAGGTTTTATTAAATTTAATGGTATGTAATAAAATAGAAACTGGTGGGCATAGAGCTACATACCTGTGATCCTGGCTACTCAGGAAGCTGAGGCAGGAGAATTGCAAGTTTGAGGCCAGCCCAGGTAACTTAGCGAGGCCCTGTCTCTAAATAAAAATAAAAATAAAAAATTTAAAAATGCTGGAGCTATAGCTTAGTGGTAGAGTGATTGCCAAGTATGCACGAGGCCTTGGGTTCAATCCTCAGTATTGTACAAGTAAAGTAAAATAAATATGATACGTCACTAAATAATACATTTAAATATTATGTTTTGGGATTATAGGGACCATTAATGCATGTGTGTGCATGTATGTATGTGTGTACAATGTGTGTTCTATAAAATTAACAGAGACTGATAATAGTCCCATTCTCTAGTAGAATATATTTTACTTAGCAATAGAAGAAATTGAAAGTAGTAAAATGAAAATGATTATGATAGCTGGTAAAACAATATACACTACACAAACTTTAGTTCTTAATAATATGTACTACTCTTGGTTGATTCATTGCTTGAGTTTCGTGAGGAATCTGGTATATACACTGTAAAAACTTTTCCAGCCCTTAAGGAGGGTTAGTCATTCCCAAGTCTAGACTTTCCCTCCCAGTCTAATGTCCTTTGATCTTGTACCGATCTTACTAGATTTGGGGGGAGTGAATATGTAATAACTTCTTAATAGTTTATCAAATTTTACATGAACTATATTCTTTCCTTGTTTGGAATGACATGTGGTGGTGTTGACATTTTTACATAAATATATATTTTAGAACTTGATAGCTAGATTTAATATTGTGGGGTGTTCGATATTATCATTGTCCAATATTGGGCAAAGCTGAAATGTCAAGAATAATAGAATTTACTTTGCTAGGAATTTTTGTCTAAAGAGTAAATCTCAAAGAAATGGTTCTGACGGAGGCCATGAAGGATTTACTATTTAACCAAGCTGCTCTTTGTCAGCATGTAACAAAGAAGACTTCCAGTTGTATCCTAGTTCAATTTATACAAGTCCTGTTAGTTGTTGACATGCATAAAGGAACTTATTAAAAACGAAATGTGTCAGTAAAACTTAAAATGTCTGCTTATGTTTCTCATGTTCTTTTCCAATACACTTGCATAGAAGAATGTTTATATTCTAGCATTCTTTTGTTACATTTTGTAGACTGTAATGTTAATGTATTTTCAAGCAGATAGAAAATATTACACATAGAATAGAACTATTCATGAGAGAAAATGTATCACAGTGAATATCATTTCTACAATGTTTATGAATTCGACAATTTCCAACATCTGGTTTCTGTTGGTCTTTCCTCCACACTAACCCCACTGCTGATTATAAGATTGGGATTGAAAAATTTAGAATCAGTTCAGAACAGAAATATCGATGCAGTTCAAAATCAGGAATGCTTATTGTTTGAGATCTTCTGCTGCATTTGCAGCCATGTATTTCTTAGCGGATACGCTCACGAGGATATTCCTTTCCACCTGGATACTTGAGGTACTGAAACTGTAAATCAGACTAGTGGTTGTGGCTTTTATCCATGCAGGGCTTTGTGTTAAGCGTAAGAGTTCAGTTAAGTTATATCTGCCCTTATTTTTTCAATATAGCCATCCCTAAAGACAGTTATTTCTTACTGATTTTTAGTTTTATAAATTATGAAATATTTCAGACATGAAATAACAGACTGAACTGGTGTAAAATACTACTTTTTAAGTAACAAATATAGTTTTTATATAGCCTTTTCAGTGACTTTTATTAATAATTATTTTAATTATACATATTCTTAGGAGTAAAGTGTGATATTTTAATACATACGTAGGACATGTAATAGTATAGTTAGTATGTGAACTCATCTGCCACTTTCCTAAATTTAACCATTTTCATACACATTTTTAGACTTCCCAAATATGTATGTATCTACAAAATATATTATTATTCATGTATCTAAATTTCATATGAATGATTTGCTTTCTTCTTTCATCATTATATTTTTTAAGATTTATCCATATTGAGGCATCTATCTCTACATTATCAAAGTTAATTTACATATCTCTGTACTGTATGAATATACTAACATGTATTAGCCATTTTCCTACTAATGAACATTGATGTTAGGACACACAAACACAAATAGATTGATATACTCCAAACTTTTCTTGTAGTTTTGGTCTCTTCTGGTTCCAAAAGAGACTTCTTGGTTCCATATGGATTTTAGAATCAGATTTTCAAGCTCTATGAAAAATGTTAGGCCTTCAGCTAAGATTTTCTTCAACGTATAGAACTATCAGTGGAAAATTGACATCTAATGAAGTTTGTGAGTAGTGAACACAGAATAAAATACTTAGCCATTGATTGGATCCTTATATGTGTTCTTAAATAAAGTTTTGAATTTTTATTTATTAGACCAGTGAGTTGTATTTTCTGAATTTGCTATTATTGCAAATGATGTCTTTTAAAAATTTCCTATTCTAATTCCTGTCCCTGATATATAGGCATGCTGATTTTTTTTATAATTTATCTAGCAACTGTGTTACCCTCTCTTTTAGTTTTCATAATTTACTTGTGAATTCAGTTTTGTCTCTCCATTCCCAGGCAGTACACATTTTATATTTTTGGTTGCTTTATTGTGCTAGCTAAGATCTCTAGTACAGCACTGAATTAGAACCAGTAGTCAATTCAGCACTGTACTTCTTCTGACTTTAAGGGGAATATCCCTATTTTTCTATAACTAGGTATAATGCTTAGTCTGGGATTTTGGTAAATAGCCTCTATCATATTCAATAAGTTCCTTTATAGTCGTATTTTGGTAGGAGATCCTATCATAAATAGGAAATAATAATATTAAAATTTAATGAAATCAGAAGCAAACAATAGAGAAGATCAACAAAACCAAAATATGAGTCTTTGATGTGAATAGCAAAACAGAGAAACTTTTGGCAGGGAAAAGAAAGATATGAATAAATGTACAAGATTAAAATTTTTAAATGAATGAGAAAACGATACTAACTTTATGCCAAAAATCTGAAACCATAGATGAAACAGATATTTTTCCAAAAAAATGCACTTGAGAACAAATAGAAAATATGAATACACATTAAAGACATTGAAAATGGCCCAGATGGCGTTACAGGTATATCTTGCCAAATTTTCAAAGGACAATCTCTATGTTAAAGTATACCAGAGAATAAGAAAATGGGTAGAGCTTTCTAGTTCCTAAATAGGGTAGGAAAAGATAAGTCAGTCTCATTTACAAACATGGATACAAAAATCTCCGATAAAATGTGTGAAAAGCAAACCAGTAACACACACACACACACACACATACACACACCCTGGAATTGAGATCACAACCAAGTAAGCTCGAATGCCAAAACGGTTTAACTTTAGAAAAATCTACCAGTGTAATTCACCATTGAATTAATCTTTTTTACTTTAATCCATTTCATAATGATTAAAGAAAAATCATACTTGCATATGTAGAAAGAACACTATCTAAAATTTATTTCTTATTTATTAAATAGCATTTTCCCAATTTCCAATATAATTTTTAAATGTAACCAATTAATTATTTCAAAGCGTTTTCTCTTAAAGACTACTTTCTGTGTTTGCTTCAGCAGCACATATACTAAAGAACACCTTTCTGGAATTTTTCTTTTGTTATCTTTTTGCTAATTTATTTCTAATTTTTCTGTATTTTGCTGAAACTGCATGATTTACATGATGTGGGGTCTTTGCCACTTGTTGAGACATGCTTTGTGGGCTAATCTTTTGCAGTTTTTGTGGTGTTTGAACAGAATGTATATAGTGTCGTTGTAGCTGTAGGCTTCTGTAGATGTCCATAATATTAAAATTATTTATTGTTCAATTGAATTTTATACATCCTCACTAATTTTCTTATTAATTATTGTAAAATCGTTTTCCTTAATAGAAATCTGCCAGGCTTTGATTTACATATTTTCAAGCTACATATTCATACAGGGTCTTGTTCATTACATCTTGGTGAATTTTTCCTTTTATCGTTATATAATGACTGTCTTTATCCATAATAATACTTTATGCCTTGAAGTCTATTTCATCTGATAATATAGTGACCTCAAATTTGTCTTAGTTGCTATTCTTCTATTATGCTTTTTCCTTTCACTAGTAATTTTTCTGTATTAGTATGTTTTCAGCACACTTCTTCTTAGCAGAAAGAAAACACAAGATTTTCTTTTTCATTCAGCTCCAGATTCTCTTCCTTTGAAATTGCAAGTTGGTTTTTATTTATTGGGATTACTGATGCTGAATTTATACCCTATCGTCTTCTTTTATGTCTCCTATTTCTAATATTCATTTTTTCTATGACTTTTCCTCCCTTTCTTCCTTTTCTTGATTGAATGAATTATCTTTGTTCTTTCTCTCTCTCTTCTAGATATAAAATTACCTATTCTGCTGTTCTTTTGTTGTTACCCTTAAATTTTTAACATTTTATTAAAATGTAGCATAGATACAAAAAAGAACCAAACACAAAAGCATATAGCTCAGCAAGTTATCAGAGTATGGAGTACCTGTTAACACCACCCCAAGTAAAAATATAGGATCCCACTCTCAGAAGGTCCCTCTGTGCCATTTTCCAATTTCCCTCCACTTTCTTTCCCAAGGTAACTACCCTAATTTATAATACTTGCCTGTTTTTTGATAATTTTAATGGAATATTATACATGTGTGATTGTGTGTGTAATTTCTTTCATTCAACAATACTTTTTTATATTTATCCATACTGTATTATGAAATGTTGCTCTAAAGCATCCATTTTCTTTATAATGTATCATTGTTTCAAATGATTACTTCAATGCACTATTCATTCTATTGCTAAAGCATGTTTGAGATGTTTTCATTGTTGTCTAGAACATATTAATTCTGCACTGAACACTTTTGTGCATCTATCTTGATGAGTATTGTCTTGCTAGAAATCTGCTGAGAAAATACTAAGAAATGAAGTTTGCTGAGTCACAGAATATACACATGTGTGACTTTAGAAGATAATTTTAAATAGTTTTCAAAAGCAGTTGTACAATTTACACAACCACTTGTGGTATATGGGACTTCCTGTTACCCCACATTGACACCAACACTTATTACTGTTACTGTCAGTCATTTAAATTTTAACCATTCTTGTGGCTCTGCACCGGTATTTTATCACTATTTCAGTTTGTACTTCTTGTTACATAATGATTCTAAGTACCTTTTCATCTGTGCTTGGTCATTTACATATCCTCTTTCGTGTCACTCCTGGTTAGGACTCCTGCCCATTTTTTTTAACAGGTTATGTGTTTTTTATTATTAATTTGAAGGATTTCCTTCCATAGTCCAAACGTAAGCTCTTTTTTCAGTTATTTGTGCAGTGGATATGTTCTCCCACTCTGCAGCATGTCTCTTCTCTGTCTTTTGATAAGAACTTCTTAATTTTGATGTATTCCAATTCATTCTTTTTACAGTTATGGTTAGAACTTTTGGGTATTCTTTAAATATTTTTTCTTCCCTAAGATCAGGAAATTACTTTCTTATGCTTTGTTTAAGAAACTTTGTTGTTTATGTTTACCACATTCTATCTGGAATTGATTTCATGTACAGGGTGAGGTGAAAATTTCTTTTTCCTAATGGATATTCTTTTTCCTGATGAATATTCCCAGAACCATTTAACACAATAGTCTTTTTTCCACACCTGTAGTGCTATCGTTACCGTAAATCAAGTGTCCTTATCCATGTGGAACTTTGGTCTATTTGACATTATGATAATACCCACTGTCTAACATAACTCTGTCATGAGTCTTGCTATCAGCTAGAGTGCATTGTCTCACCTTGTTATACTTCTTTCTTTAGCTGATCAGAATCCTCACACATGTACAAATACACACACACACACACAAAGCTGTTGAGATATTGATTGGTATTGTGCTAAATCTACAGAATAATCTGGGGAAAACTGGCATCATTCCAAATTGAGTTTGCCAATCCATAAGCATGATATCATTTTCCAGGCCTTTTCTAATTTCTTTCATAAAGTTTTATATTTTTAGTATATGTCTTACGTGTATTTTATTAGGTTTTTTTGATGTTGTGATGAAGTTTTAAATAGTATTTTTAATTCTTCTCATTGTTTGCTGTTGATACATAGAAATGTACATTAGCCTGGTATCTAGATGTCTTCCTAAATTCACATATTAATTCAAAAATTATTTATATTGATTGCTTTGGGGCTTCGCACATAGTACTGTCTTTGAATAATAATAACTTCATTCCTTTTAATGTTTATACATCTTTTCTTACATTACTTCACTTGCGAGGATCTTCAGAATTAAGCTATGTAGAAATGATAAAATGGGAATCCTTTCTCAGTCTCTATAATATAAGAAAAGTTTTCAGCATCTTACTATTAAATATGTTTGCTGTGGGGTTTTTTATATCTAATTCTTACCAGATTTAAAGCTCCATTTAGTCTTAGTCTGCTATGACTTATCATAAATGAATGTTTTGTATTTTATCAAATAATCTTCATATATTTATGAAGAGAATCATGAGTTTTCTCTTTCATTTCATGTATGTAATTGAGTATATTGATTGATTTTCAAATGTTAAGCCACTCTTGTATTCCTGAAATAAGCACACATTGGTGATGATATTGATTATTCCTATATAATGCTAGATTTTCCACATTAATATTTTGTTCAGAATTTTGCATGCATACACATGAGATTGGTCTGTATTTTTTTTCCTTATAACATGCCTGTTGGAGTTGTGTATCCAGGTTATGCTGATCGCATAAAGTCCATGGTAAAGCATTTCTTTTTCCACTCTTCGAAAAAGCTTATTCAATCTTTCTTCCTTAAAAGTTTGGTATATTTACAAGTGCAGTTATCTGAGACTGAAAATTTTATGGCAGCATTCTTCATTGTGGATTAAGGTTATTTGTGGAAACTATTTGGTTTTCCTTTTTTCTTGTATTGTCATCATTTAAATCATGTTTTTCTGGGAATTGTCCATTTTGTTAAAAATTTCCTAGGCATGGACAAACAGTTCTTTGTAATACCCATCTAGATGTCATCCTTTTATGCCAGTATAGGTTATTAGACTACTCTGTATTTTCTTCTTGATCAGTTCTCATTGGGATTCTTCAGTTTTATTGGTCTATGCAAATCATGAAGTTTTTGTTTTGTTTACTTGTTCCACAGTGTTTGTTCCTATAACTTTCTGCCTTTATAATTATTACTTTCTTCTAGTTCTTTGACTTTACTTTGCTCTTCTGTAATTTCTTAGAATGGATGCTTAGGTCATTATTTTTGCATTGGTTTTCCTTTCTACCTTATAAAATTTCCTATACACATAGATTTAGTTATGTACACGAGTTTTTTATATGGTATTTTCATTTCGAACTATTTAAATTTTCATGATGATTTCTCCTTTGTTTCTTCATAGTTTATTCCGAAGTGTATTCTTGATTTTCAAACATATGTTGATTTTATAGTCATCTTCTGTTACTGATTTCAAGTTTAATGCTATAGTAGACAGAAAACATGCTATATGTGATTTCAGTACTTCGAAATATTTTGAAATTTGTTTTATAGCCCAGCATATGGTAAATATTTGTAAATGTTCCAAAGGCATTCGAAACTTATGTGGATTTTGTAGTCACTTATTGCATTGGTCTATATGTCAATTACATCAAATCTGTTGATCATGTTGGTCAAAATTCCGCAGTCTTTCTGTTTGCTGTTTTCTTGTTATATCAGTTAATGAGAGAAGGGGGCAGTAAAGTTATTTGACTATGGTTTTGAATTTTTCCTTTTTTGTTTTTGTTTTTTTTTTTTTCTTTTTCATACCATCCATTTTGCTTCATATATTTGGCCTAATGGTTTCTTCAGTGTTGGAAATATCTTAGCCATTATCTCTTCAAATTTTTTTTCTACCCCCATGAGACTGACGACCTCAACCCAGCTTCTGAGCCTTTGCAGCTTCTTCTGCCATAACTGACAGATGCTGCAGGAAAACCTCCATGAACTTCGGCCTCGTTTCTCTTGGTTTTCCTTTTCTCCTGGAAACTTGACACAGTAATTCCTCACTGTTTTGTGAACTTCAATATCTTTCCAAAAAGTAAAAATATATTTGATCCATATTTTCTAGTTCTTGTCAGGAGGGAGTAATAAAAATTACTTTGGCCAGTAGTACTAGAAACAGAGTTCCACCTTTTACATTTTCATATGCATACTTGACAAAGTGTCTCTTACCTAACTCCTGAATAATACAAAGCTTTACAAATATTTAGCTCAGGGCGCTCCATTTTACCCATTATTATTAGGTAATTTTTTAGTTCTACATTATTTTCTAGCTCTTTTAATTATTACTATCATTACTTATTTTAATATAGTCAATGTTTTCTTGCCAGCTCTCTTGGCTAGTGGGTAGAATGTGTCACTATTTAACCAAGACTATAGCCTTTCAGAGGTGCTGACTCTCTGCAGGAATGGACCCACGGCTTCATCTCTTTTCTCTGTGGAAATAAATACACAAGCCCCTAGTCATTATTGGCTCTGATCACCCTCAAGGCTGCCAGAGGACTGACTCATATGCTTACTACTTTGGTTCTTAGAATATTCTCTGCCTCTGGCACTTGAAGATTTCTTTCTTGTGAGCTATGACATGCATTTTTAAAAATTGTTTCATTATATCCAACATTTCTAAGGGTTTATATCGAGATGGTTTAAGAATAGTCTGACCTGCTGTATTGCCGATACTCTTCATCTAATCCTATTATTTTCAGGCAAAACCAGAAAGATACATGCCTCGATGCCAAAGATTTATAATTGTACAAAGCAACATACAGAAAATGTTTACCTCTCATTGTTTTAGTTGGCTCTGACTTGATTGGTTTTACCGGTTAGCTTCCCTGATATTAGAAAGGCCCTTTCAGTTCAGTTTTTAGTGTCTTAGGGGAGCCCATGAAGGGGAGTAGAATTATAATCTTCAATTCACTACAACAACTGAAATTGTAAATCAAGACTATTCATTAGAGATTCAGAACCAATATATAGATAGGACCGGGGCTATTTCAGGATAATTATCTGAGCTATCATTTGTTAATCCAAGACACGCTTTTCCAAAATATATTTTTCTGTGTCCTAAACTTTTTTCATAACCTGGTGATCCCCCACTCAGCTTTCCATTCTCTCTTTCATCCATTCCAACCTGGCTTTGTAACTACCACTTTGTCAATACGACTCTTCCTGTAGTCACCAAAAATATCCATGTTGATAAATTCAACGGACACTTCTCTGAATGTGTTTTATGACTTCTCAGCAATTTGAATTATAGTTAACCATTTCCTTCTTGAAAAAAATGCCCTCTTTAGGCTGGGGTTATGCTGTAGTCTCATTGGAATGACTCTTATCATTCATTCTCCTCTCCTTGCCAGTGGCCTTTCATAGTAACTATTTTTCTGCCTGATCTTTTAAATTTTTATTTTAATGCCCAATTAATAATTGTGTATATTTATATCACAACATCTAGTCTTTAAATCCATGAATATTTCAGTGTTGATTCTTTAGGTTCTTCTATTATTTCTTATGGATGTCAACTAGTTCTATGTATCTATGTATATAAATACCATGTATGCTAAGACTTTCAATTTTCTATCACCGGCCCTAGCTTTTCAGAATCATGTATGACACTGAGAGTGGGAGAAGGAGAGGAAGGGCGGGAAAGAGAGAGAGTGACAGAGAGAAACAGACAGAGAGAGTAATTGGATTGATAACCCACCCTTATTCTTCTCCCAGCCTTTCTCACTCCTTTAAAAGCAGCATTACCCATTTACTTCTTTAAGAAAAAATTTCATTTCTCTTCTCTTTAGCCTCCATATCCTATCTTGAGTAAGTTCTATTGGTTCTACCTCTAAAAATATATCTCAAATCTGTCTAATAACTCTTGGAGAGGTAATCATTATTACTTCCACTATATAATTACTCAAGCAGAGATTAAGGGAGCTTGTTGGTAAATTATGCAAGGGTATGTAGCTATTAAACAGAGGTATCAGGCATGTAGGTATCATCACTTAAAATTTATTACTCTTTCCATCACACCCCAACTTTCAAAGAATGCTTGTGAACAGACTAATCTAGATTGTAATAAACTCCATAACAATAGCTTTATCAGTAGAAAACACTGTCACTTCCTGAAAAGTTACTCTGCAGCTATGGAATTCACTAATATCATTGCATTGCAATACCTCTTAATACATAAAACCAGTTTCAGAATTTGAGACTATGAAAAAGACAACTGGGCTTCTGGAACACTCTTTTTCCCTCGAGGACATACAGCCATTAAGCCCCTTACCTCCTCCATTTTTTCAATGTCCCACTTCTCCCTCTCACAAGTAAATTAAATCAAGAAAGAGGCTTGTCAAGCTTTAATTTTGGTTTCTCTACTGACATGATTTTAATATTCAACATTTTTCATCAAAAAGTCAAAGGGACAAAGGAGAGAACCTGTACAGAGTCAGTACACACCACCATTATATTGGCTAAATACTGAATAACATTTTGGGATAAGAAGGCTGTGTACTTTAATCAACCAAGAGTCATTTTATAGGCTTAAATAAATGCAAATATTGATTGTGTGATCAGAGAAACCAGTTGATTACTGTCATTGGCAGCTTACCTTTTGTATATTATGAATATTATTAGAAATGTATTATCTTCTAATCATTGAAGTTGTTTTCCTGAGTTAACGTAGGGCACTATTTTCCTGGGTTCCCCACCCACGGTTTCTTGTAATATCAGAAAATCCCTGAAATATTATCTGTGACCTTAATGAATTTTCAGGAAAACCTTCTTAGCATTCGTTGGGCATTCATTCCATTTCTAATGCTTCAAGGCCATTATCATTCTAGGGACTCCTCAAAATCAATTTGACTTAGAGTTTATTTTATAGTTGGGCACCTAACTACCTGTTTTTACACTGTTCCTTATATATTCTCCCAAATGCTAGAGTTCTCTAGGACATTTTGTTTATGTATTTTGTTTGTATAAAATATTCATAAATATTTTATTTAACATATAGACTGGAATATTTGTCAATTCCCATGTCTTTTGGAAAGAATGGATGCTGCTTCTAATAAATATGTTGATAAGTGTCCTTTGGATTCTCCACAGAACTCTGTACTGTGGAGTGCGGGAGCCACGGGGTGTGCTCAAGGGGAATCTGCCAATGTGAAGAAGGCTGGGTAGGACCAACATGCGAGGAACGCTCTTGTCATTCTCACTGCGCGGAACACGGCCAGTGTAAAGATGGAAAATGTGAGTGCAGCCCTGGATGGGAGGGCGACCACTGCACAATTGGTAAGTACCACCACATTTTGGACAACATAAATTGGACTAATTGAAGCAGTAAGAGCAGTCTAGTGAGTTGATTGAAGACTTTGAGTAGAACTTGAGGTTGGAGAAGTGGAGGGAAAGTGTTGGCTACAAGTTTTAAAGCATCAAGAACTAGGAAGTTTATTCTTTCACTGATATTAACCTACTTATTTATTGTGTCATTTCCTTTCTCATTACTTCAGTATTACTTATGTTTTCTGCTTTCAAGTGCTTTGAATTACTCAAATGAAAGATGATTCATTGGAATATGGTGTCACTAGTTAATAAGAGAAGTGCTTTTGTTGTGAAGGTAATATCCACTGCCCATTTTTTTCTTTTGAAAAGTATAGGTTGTTTCAGTTGAAAGCACTTAGAGGCAATGGCACTAAATGGGACTACTTCAGCCAGGGCCATTTGACATCATTAGCAGCTGTCTTTAATGTATATGAGGAAGGCATCCCTGACCTATCACCAATAGAACATCTGTATTGAATTGTTTCTCTTCATTTGGTAGTGTAAAGAGCTTCTACTCAAACACCCACTCCCCTGCACCCCTTGTCACGAGTTTCACCAACTTCAAGATACTGCCGAGGAGAATAGTCTGTACACTTGAAAAGTTTATGTCATAATTATTCTACCATGTGATCATCACACTATAAAAGACATTTATAATTAAGATTTCCACTATAGAACACTTTCTTTCTTTGAAAAATGAAATCCCTTGGCACATATCTGCCACAAAAATGTCTCTTGCATATACAGAGGAATACATACAATTGCCATTGTTCAGCTGAGGAAAATGGGTCACAGTGTTCCTTGGTTAGACAAAAGCAATTCATACAGGACAAAGGCAAGAGCAGGCTCCGGAACACACGAGTCATTGTTTGTGGGCTTTTTCCCCAATAGACTCTACTACTGCTTTCATTTTCTGGTGAAAGTATTTTGTTATAATGGTTGGAAACTGCCAAAGTAATGTATAACCTATATAAAATATAATCTTAATATACTTCATTATTACTCTACTAAAGGTACTGTAAGTCTTGTTCTGTGACTATGAAAAATATTTAAGATTCATTAAAAAGGTGGTGAGGGGTGAGATTCCGATGCAGCTGAAGGAATTACATTCCTGCACTACAGTAAGTTTATGGTCTTCACATAAGAGGATTTAAATATTGTGACGATTACCAAAGGTAGTTACTCCAGAACTCCCTTCTAAAGATATTACTAAGAAGAGGTTGAAGCTAGTGCTATTTCACAAAAGTTATTACTGAAATGTAAAAATGCAGTTCTTATGCTTTTAGTGAAATATGACACATTTTGGGGAAGCCTAATAGAGTCTCTTGCAGAAAAGCCATTAATATCTTTCCCACAGAAAATATTATTCACAAACTGTGCAGACCAGTGTACCAACTTTTGAGCTGCAGGCATTTCAGCAGTTCACAGTTTGCTGTTCTCCTCCCAGGCAACAGATGGTAAACCATTAGTACATGTTGTATAGTTTCGGTTTCCCAGAAATTCATTCAATCATTCTTTTTCCCCCCTTTTAGCTCACTACTTAGATGCTGTTCGAGGTAAGACTTTTCTCATCAATTTTATAGCAGAAATATATTTTAAGCAAGAAACGTGCATGTGGGAAAAGAAAGGGGGTGTTTTAGACTTTTTTTCTCATTTCGTCTTTTTTAAACTTTTGGCAACCTTGTTGAAGTGTAGTATTTTCAGGTTCATACTGTAATAATTGGGCTAAAAGGTGATGCATTTTTCCAACATCTAAAAGTCACTTTTTGCCAAGTGTAGAATGGCCTGATAAACAGTTTTAAAGACTATTTTTCTTTATCTTTTTATTGAGTTGTGTGCAGGTGTGTGTCTGTATGTGTCTGTGCACAACACAGCCATATAATTATTACATAAACTAGGCTTAAGTAGGTAGCTGAACTGTGTCTTTAACATAACAATAGCTTTGTTTCCATTTTTTTCTTCTCTTCTCTTTTTTTTTTCCTTTTCCTTTTGTAAATAAGGAAGGGAAGAAGGGTTGAAGGGAGGGAAGGGGAAGGGGAAAAAAAGAAGAATCAAGACATATTATGTACATGTGTAAATTCCCCGTGATGAATGTGATCATTATGTATACCAAAAGAGTACCAATAAAATTAATTTTAAAATAAAATTTAAAAAAATATAACAATATATTTCTAAGGCCATACACAAGGACCCTTTGCAATGACAGAGTTGTCGCCTTAAAAGTACCTCTTCATCCATTCTCCAAAGATCTGCCCTTGACAGAGAGAAAGAATGTTTCTGTCAGGTATCCTAGCACTTCTCATCATCTCAGCTTCAGAATTTGAGCACATCTTAAGTTGACCCTAACATCTCCTTATCCACTGACCACCCGTTAGAATGGAACTAGATAAATCTCCTTCTCAGACCTATGTAATTTATCTTTTGCCATGATTTGCGGATATTCTATATATAAAACTGTTCATATTTTTAATAACCATCTGTCATTTTATTTCAAAATTTTTATTCCTCTGTCCTTTTGATAATTTTCGTAAAACCATTTGGAAGGAAAACAGGGTTACTTCTACAGATTATTGCAAACTCTCAGATTTTTGCAGATTTTTCCCTTTGTATACTTCTGAAATTTTGTTTCAAAGGCAGAAAATAAAAAGAGTCTTGATTGTCCTGCTCCCAGTAAAATTCGTGTCTAACCCTGTCTTGTCCCTGGGAAAATATCCAGCAGACACATACTATTATTGCTGTCACCATTCGTCTGCTACTCATCGCTTGGCACATGCACAGTTACCCTTCAATAGAGGCTAACTCTGAACTACCGGTAGAAAGAGTAGGGCATTTGAAAACAGTATTAAAGAAAAAGAAACAAGTGTAAAGGTGGAGCAGTCAGCGTTGGTGTTTTAGCGGTGCATAGAAGTCACTGACTTGTTATGTTCATGATTACATTTATCATGTGGAGTAGGTACTGTGCATGTACTAATGCCGAAACATTACACTTTCCTCCTAACTGTGTTTTTCCGTTATTCTCTAGAATTCTGAAAGTCTAAATGTGGCATGTGTTGATTCCATAAACATTTACTGAGCACTTATTAATTATTATTATTATTATTATTATTATTATTATTATTATTATTATTATTACAGGCATCACATTATGCTCATTTCTGTTAGAGAGACCAGAGCAAAGTAAAAATTTCAATCATTAGCTCTCAGATCAATAATAACCTTGAAGTGCTAAACAGATGCAAAACAATTGCAGCACATTTCTAAGGCATCATATGAGAAAAATACTTAATGATATGGTCTGAACTGTATATCAGTATACCTAAGTCCTGAAATAACACATCACAGGGGAAAAATTGGCACAGGCTAGCAGTTAAGGAAAGTTTTTTTCTCATAGAAACTGCTGTATTTTCCCAACTTACTGGCTATAAGCAGATACAGTGCCGAACACCCAGTTTTGATTGAGATAAGGAGATATATGTTTTGAAAAGAGACAAAAAACTTTTCTCGTCCCCACCAGAGTTTTCATCCTATCTGAACCAGAAGTTGGGAATTTGGGGCAGCATTAATAATGGCTTAATTGGCTCTCTAAGGAAAAGCACTGCAAAAGAAGGGATAACAAGTTCCCTGGGATGGTTTTGCAAGTAAGCAAGCTCCTCTTCCATTTATTCAACAGCACATCTGAATGGAACCCAGATGTTTAAATGCTTCCCTGTAGACAGATACATCATGGTGGCCCAGTCTCTGTCTGATGTCTCTGTGACTGTTACTCTCCGTTGTCTTTTCAGACGGATGCCCAGGGCTCTGCTTTGGAAATGGGCGGTGTACCCTGGATCAGAATGGTTGGCACTGTGTGTGTCAGGTGGGTTGGAGTGGGACAGGCTGCAATGTTGTCATGGAAATGCTCTGTGGAGACAACTTGGACAATGATGGAGGTGAGTCCCTTATACAATGTTTGTATACAAGAGAAATAGCCCAGCCTCGAGTGCAGTGGTAACCGACCTGGCTAAGAGCGAAAATTAGGAATCTTTGTTGTGTGTTATATCTCATATGATTCTCAAAATAACTCTCTGAAGTACAGGCAATATTATTTTCCCTATTTATATATGGGACAACTAAGGCTTGGTTGGGAGGGAGTAAGTGACTCATCCAAGACCACACAGCTAGAAAGTAGCTGACCCAAAGTTCCGCCGTGTGATTTCAGAGTCAGTTTGCCTCACTGCTGTCTCATGCTACGTCCCATGCCTACAGCATTTAATACACTAAATTCAGTTCATGTACGGCCGCTGCCAGATGTTAGTGTGCTTTGCACTGTACATACTGTAAAATATTTTGTTTGTTATTCATTAGAGCACCACTCGTGTCCCTGCGTATCAGTAACTCCTAGTATCTTTCGCAGGACACAGCAGGCAGACAGTTAATGATAGAATGTTTTGTATTTAATTCAAGACCTGCACATGTTGTTTCTTGTTGTTATATTTATTGAGACATAATATCTGTACCTATCTATAGGGTATTGTACAAAACTCCCACATATGCAGTGTATAATAATCATATCTAGGTAATCAGTACTTCCATCTCCTCAGACATTAATCATTGTATATGTTGGGAATTTTCATACTCTTCTGGTCTGATTATTTTGAAATACATCACATTGTCATAACCAATAGTTACCCTACTGTGCTATAGGAAATCAGAACTAATTCCTATCCAACTATGTTTCTGTACCCCTTACTTAACTTTGTTCCATCCCCACTCTCTCCTTCTCAGTCTCAAGTCACCACAATCCCATCCCATCCTTCTATCAGATCAACTTTTTAGTTTCCTTGCACATAATATTTTATAAAGTCACATGTGGCTCCCAAGCCCAGGAGAACGACTTCTATCTCACTCAAGACAACCAGAGCATCTAGTATATTGTACAACCAGACCTTAAAAGTGTCCAAATCACCTCTCAGTGAGCCTAAAACAATAAATCCTCACTATCCCCCATACTATTAGTCAAGAAAGCATGAAAATAACAAAAAAAAATCTAATTTCAGTATCTTAGCTTAAAATGAAGTAGATTATTAAATTTGACCCCTCGATTTTCTGTATTAGTTAGACAATTACATTCCTTGTCATTTGAATCCAAACATGATGTTTAAATCACTAAGGTAGGAGTCATGGTGAAAGCATTAACCTGGATGTAAGACTTTCTCCTTTACTTTGGCTAGAACAAACTAAAATGGTGTTGACAATAGTATTAACACTCTAATACTGTGATAATAAGTATTAAATGAGATAATTAAAGTGAACCACTTAACATTAGTAAATGACACTGCACACATATATAAACACACACACACACACACACACACACACACACACACACACACACACACACACCAGACCATTTTCTGAAGAGACTGTTTACTACCCAGATAAATTGAAAACCTACTTTGGGAAGGTAGAGTAAGATTTTCAACTAAGTGATACTCTGATCAACTACTCTGATGGCCTTTCAAGACCCGCCTTCTTTTTATTTCTTTTTATTATATGCCCAGTATGCCTTCTCCTCTACAACAATCATTCTCTAGACATCATTTAAGTCTCAATTCAAAACACATCTCCCATGAGACCTCTGACGTCCACCTCCTTAATTTCTCTGATGTTTATAATATGCACCAATGAAACACATAATCATATGCTTTTTGGTTTTCATGCTGTTAAGCATGATCCGTGGCCTGTAGTTATATGCCCAATATAATTAATAATAGTACCTCACTTGTAGTCAAGGTTAACTCCGTACCAGTAATGTGCTAAGTACTTTATGTGAATTATTTCACTTAATCCCCACAATACAGGAAGTATTATTGATGCTACTTACAACACAGGAAACTGAGGCACAGAAAAGTTAATTGCAAGAGGTCATACAGCAAGCAAGCAAGAAGTACAGGGTGTAAATTTAGCAATCTAGCTCATTGGTATGAAAATAGAGATTTTTCAGTTGATGTGTTGATAAAAAGGTTATTCTAGAAAATACGTTAACAACCTATGCAATTGTAATTTCTGGCTTGGTTAGGGTCGAGCCAAAGTAAGTTTCTTGACTTAATAAAGTAATAAAAATAATTGAATATTTAGTTACAAAGCATTTTATAGCCTCAAGGTCACCTTAAGGCAACCAAAACGTTTTAATGAATGGGTCAATTAAATATTAGTGAATTAATGGATTATCAATTCTCAATGTCTGTGGTATGTGATACAGAAGGTACAGAAGGTACAGAAGATACAGAAGATTTTATTGAATGTGTATTGACCTCTGAACATTCCTTAAAAACTGTGTATCTATATGCAAATTAAAAAATCAAAGACACTGATATGAGCTCAATGTATTTTTATGATTATCTTTTAGGGAGCAGGGGTGGAAAGCTCCTTAAGTGTTTCAATTACCGTTTTTTCTTTAGTAGGATTAAGATCATATTGCTGATAGATATAGATTTAGTTATTCTTTGAAATAGAAAGATAGATTGAAAAACCTCTGAATGCCTCATGATGAAGGTCTTAGACCAATAATTCCATTTTTATAATGTATAACTATTACCCTAAGAATATGTTAAATGCCCTTTATTTGGCGATGTCAGCTTTCCAGCTTACGGAAACAGCTGGATTCATCTAACTGACTGTGATTAATGATTAATATTTGCAGACATGTTTGTATATGTGTGTGTTTTAATTAAATCAGAAAGTGTCAATTGAACTTTTTTGAAAAAAGTGATCCTCTTAAAAATCATCCAATCAAAAAAAGTATCACTTTCAAGAATTTGCTTCAAGTAGCTGCTACCTGATTACTCCATAATATAGCTGATACTTAAAGCATGGTGGGATTTTTTTGCATCTTAATCAACTTTGAATATTCATTAGTATTGCTGCTACTTCCTGCAGCTTTGACTTTGCTTACACTCTGATGCAATACATTGCAACTCCTAGTAGCTAATTGAGCTGCACAATTAGTGGGTGACACAGCTTCTCTATAAGCTACCCAAAAGCTCCTTGAAAAATAAAAGTGACACAAGAACAAATAACTTTTGGACTTTTATCTTTCTATGCAAAAGAAAAGCTATCATATTATAAGAACTAATTTCTATAGAAGTCACAAACTTATAAAAGGCCTTGACCTTATTTATTCGTTTAGTCAACAAGCATCTGTCATGTGCACAACCTTATGCTTGGAGGAGATATTATGGTGATCACATTTAAATTTGTTAATAACACGTCTAGATTTGGAGTGGAGAAAATATGACCACCATACGTTACATGCACATATGAATTGATATGGAGAAAGTTTGAATAATATATTAACTGAGTCAGAACAGCTAAAACAAAGAATAGTGAGGGGAACTATCAGACATTAAAGTGTATTTTAAAGCTAAAATAATTAAAATAATCTGGCACTGTTATAAACAAATACTATCAAAATAATGCTCTTGAACACACTCAAGCACAAATAAAACTTTAATGTTTCATAAAACCAGCATCAAAAATAAATGGGGAAAGAAGCATGATGAAAACAAATCAATGTTGCTGGGGCAAGTACTAAGGAAAAATATTTTAAATTTTCAATTCATATCATATACCAAAAAATATTTCAGCTAGACTAATGAGTTTGAAATAAAGGAAAACTCAAATAAAATTAAAAGAAAACATAGGTGATAGATCTTACAATGGGAAACATTTTCTTAAACATAAAAGCAAAGGAAGAAACCACAGTAGGAACAAAATGATAAATCTGACTTAGTAAAAATTCGAAATGTTTTAACAATGCTTGGCTAAATTTATATACCATCCAATATCTAAATATTTGGAGACATCAAAATCGGCACCATTTGGTACCACAGCCACTAGCCAGAAGTGAGTATTTGAATGTGTTCGGAGTTCAGTGGTTCTGTTGCACAAGTACACAATATCCACATGAGACAAGGGGGTACTGTGCACTAGATATCACAGTACTACAGCATATCCAACGTTGAAAAAAAGTCTTATTGGATAGTGCTGATTCAAGCATTTAAATTAAATGTTTACCCTTCAGCCAAACCTTTCACATGGTGTATCCAATTTTCCATTTATACATTGCCAAATATTGTACTTGACACTGAGAAAAAAATGGTAACTTTTTCCCTATGGTGCTTAAGGTCTAGCAAGAAAGACAGATATTAACCCACAAAACAGATATTTAAAATTGTGAAGAATGATATGAAAATCTCAGGCTACCAAAATGTGTTTAGGTAATCTAATCAAGTCTGAGTAGTGGAGGAGATCTCACGTGACAAAGGGAAAGACTGTTCCAGACAAAGGAGGCAGCATATACAAATGCTTCTAGGAAGCAAAAGGCAAATCATTATTCCTGGAACATAGTAAGTCAGGGAGGTATGAGTATGCAATGGTGAGCAGAGTGCAGAACATACAGAAAACTGTAAAGTTTTGCAAGATATTCGGTCATCAAATAAAGATTTCATTTTATTTACACAAGTTATAGAGGAAGGAAAGTAGTGTCCCATGTTATGGAAAGATTGTCTAGGAGGTTAAAAAGATGTTGAATAGGAAGATTTAATCAAAACAGATTTTTTCCCTAATCTTTGAGTATTTGTCATATTTGTGCAAGCTTCTCATGTGCAAAGTCTTCCAGTGGTCTATATTCATATTCATTGGCAAAAATCAATAAGTTAATTGCCTAAAAGAAAGTGCTCTTCCAGGAATTACTCTTCATAAGAAGTCACCATTCATTAAAAGTAATAGCTATTTGCAGTGCTTCTTCTGTATTTTAGTATTTCTAGATCTAGAAAGCAGCACCATGGTTGAGTTATCAACACATATAAGCTCATGGATCAATGAATTTCATGTTGTGAATGTCACCAGCATACTGCAGTGTTTAATAAATAGGAAAATAAAAGAAAAAGAGCAATGAATTGATAATATTTGCTCTATTTAAGGGCCGGACACCAACTCCTCATTTACTTTTGAGATTTGGTTGTAAACAAAAGACCTAGCATCAGAAAGCTCATTCCTAATTATTCTCTTCTAATCATACCCTCCTCATTTCCAAGCAACCTGTTTATTAAAGGATCATCACTTAGTCATGAGAGCCTAAACTGCCAAGTGTTTCCAGATGCAAGCGGAAGGTGGAAAATCTAAACTGTAAAAATGAGTTCACCACTCTGTGATTAGGCCTGACACATTATCTCTCAACTAAGGCTGGTAATGCTTGACATCCATCTGCATACTTTGCAATGTTGAAAATGAATGAGATAATCCTTGAAATAAAAGTGGAAAATGAAAATGTGGTATCAATGAAGAATCTATTAACATATTATTTTGATGCATCAGTTCAATGTTTATTAATCTCTAGGCAAATTTACAAATTTCCTAAAAATAGGACTTTTAGGGTTTGGCAGACCTTCTCTCTGTTCTATAGGTGTTGAAAAGTTTAAACTTAAATCTAGCCCCTATCCAAATAGGGACAAGTTCTGTATCAGTAAAATTCAATGAATGAAAGTTTCTGTAGCATTAGAACTATATGTGTCTTATCACAGTCACATAGGCATCTGCACACATGACAACCTAGTCAAACACAGTTTGCAAAATGAACACATTCCCATAAACTGAATGTGCTAAAGAAGTCAGCTGCCCCCTGGCCAGTTTTAAGGCAACTGCAATCAAAGTGAAGCGGAACACTTTAAGCTGCCACTGCAGACCATTGGTACCTACTCCTAGGACTCCCTACCTAGGCAACTTACAATCAGTATGGTCCCGAATTTGGTATAATAACCATGACTAACATTTATCAAATGTCACTGCTGAGACAACAGTGCTGAATATATGATTCCCAGTAAGAATACTATGTGTTAGTATGATTTCCAGATTATTTATAACATTTCCCCTTCCCTTCTTGATTTGTAAAATGAGGATGAAAGTAGCTACCTAACAAGGTTGCTGTAGGGTATATTTGAAGTAATATGTGTAAAAGGACCTACCACGTGGCAAATATTAACTAATTTATTCATGGTTCCAATTTAATCTTGATGATTTGATCGTATAGCAACAAAATGGTGTCCCTGACCTCCATGAACACCAGTGAACCACTTGGCCTAGTCCCAAATTGGTTGGCCAAGCTAAGATCAATGATTGCTGTGTTTAGTTCTTCAAGACAATGTAACCGCCTTCCTTTTAGCTACTTTTAATTTTTATTCTCTTGAAGGGAACAGGCCTTAAAATTGAAATCAGTTAACATTTGATATTTCCGTATCTAACACCATGAGCTTGACTGTCATTACAATACCACAGCTTCCAATTCAGAAAAATAAAAGAACTGTTAATAACCAAAAAAAAAAAAAAAAAAAAAACCAACCCACACACATTTAGTGTGACTGTCATGACTGTCATTTGCACTTCTGTGTAACAGTCTAGACATACTGTACAGGGTGTTATCTAATGTGATAATTGGCAAGTAGATCTTTGCCCATATGCTGAGTTTGCCTAACAATTATAATTTAGATGTTGCATACCATTATTGATGTGCTTGCCTGTGGCCTCTCCAGACTGAAGAGAAGACTTACTGTTTTCTCAGAAAACAGGGATCTCAGAGGGCCAACTCTGTACAATAGGCAATTACTAAATATGAAGCATTAGCTTGGAATCCACAGTTCTTAACTAGATGACAGTATGAATCCCAGTTTTGAATTGGTTCTGTGTTTAGTTTTAGAATCCAATTTTGAAGATCATTTTGGCATTAGCATTTATTTAAAATCTATTTCTTTTCCATACAATAGAATAGTGTAGTTGATAGGATGAAGCCTGTGAATACTCAATCTGACTACTACTAGTGTGTTTGTTACTATTTGCCAGGCAGGACACTGGGTGCTTCCATATGTATTATCTCAATAATACCAAATTCACTAGTCAACAAAAACGTACGGTAAAGCTGACTGCCCATTTGAAAAACAGTTTTCCATGATTTAGCGTGTTATGCACCAACTCCAGACATCAGAGAACTCTTTAATCAACCTGGTATATCTGCCAGCTTTTCAGTGTATTCAGATGTGTAACTAGCAGAGTAAAGAGAAAAATGTGCCAGTAAGAGGCTGAAAGCAACGTACTGGAGGGAGATGGTGTGGTAGCATCTAAAATCTATTGAAAACCTGGTAATATAATTTTCTGAATGAGAGCAGAGAGGAGAGGAGAAGGGAAGTTTTTTGAAATGAATCCACACTTGAAAGTTATCATTAGTGAAAAAAATATGTATATGGAGAAATAGAAATCAAGGGCAGAGATATACTGAACGAATAGGGATAGCAAGAAAAAAAAAGCAAACTGCATTTTAAATCAAAGTAGTGTCTATGATACAGGGAATTTGAAAGGACCACATGTGGGGAAAAATATTTCCTGGGTGCCCGAAGGCTACTGTTCCAAACGCCTGCTCTCCTGGTGTTCCTGGCTGTCGTCGCCCCCAGCTGTGGTACATATCCCTCCAGCTCAACAGGAAGGGCCAAGTCGGGGAGAGAGAGCAAGCAAAGGAGCCTGCAGGAAACCAGTGCCAGTAACTTTCATCAGTGACTTTAAGGAGCCAGTGATCCCTCTGAAGCGCCCCATTCCACTGCAAACCAAGATGATTAGCATCTTTATATATTTACCCTTGTTGAACAACTGAATTAGAGCCACTCGCCTGCTTTAAGGACCTTGGAAGGACTTTAAAGTTTTGCTTGTTAGGTATGAGATGAAGGTCCATCTGCTCAGTTAATCACTCTAACTTCTTCTCTTTGCATGGCACTCTCTTATAGTACTGTACTTCTTACATTTCACTAGTGTAAGAGTCAGCTGTCTGCAAATACCTATTTTCCTAAGCTCTGAGCTTCTGAAAACTTTATCTTTCTGTCGTTACCTTTCCAAGCACTTAACACAGTATTTTAAACCTATTAGATTCTCAGTAGTCCTCCTTCCTCATGGAACCCCTGTGCCCCACATAATTCCTCCATCAAACAGCGAGGCCTTTATATGATTTTCTTGTTCGTGGTGCGAAAGTGGAGTCAGAAGTCGGAAAGAAACAGTGAAGGCTCATAAGATGAAAGAGTAACTCATCACATTCACATAGTTCAAGTTTAGTGGTAATTGCATCAAAACACAGCTGCTGAGCATAAGAAAAATCTAGCTCTTTCTACAAATTCCTTAAAATGTTATTCTGTGACTTTAGTGTGCTACAGAATCATCTAGATCTAGAAATCCTGGTTCAGTAGGTGAAGCTCAAGCAAAAGCATATTTGGTAAGCTCCCCAGGTAAATGACTGCACATTTGAAAATCACTGCCCTAGATATTTTGTCACCATGAAAATCGCAACTTCTATTTTAGGAATTACTAGCAGACAACAATATTGGGAGAATTGTTTTAAGAATGTAAACATATTTAAGGTGGCAAGTACTTGTTAATTGTATGTTCATAGAGGTACGTGTGAGGAATTCAAAAGAACTGCAAGAAATAATTGCTGTTCTGAAGGAATGTTCTCACTGAAGACGACAGAAACGTCTAAAGGGTGGTACCTAACAGAATACCTAAAGCTGAACTGTAACAGTATAAACCGTGTCCTCCAGCTGATAAGTGAGGAGAATTCCAGAAGCAAAGATTTATGAACAAAACAGTTTAAATTTCTCATAGATGCCATATAAACTCATTGAGGTATAATTCATGAAAAACATGCGAATTTGGCAATATAAACTCAAAATGTGAATGGTTAACTTTATGCTGCATTTTTTTCTCCATTTTGTATATTTTAAACCATGTCGTTTCTCTTGAAGCTAAATATCAATACGGACTTTGGGGTTTTTTTTCCAGATGGTTTGACTGACTGTGTGGACCCTGATTGCTGTCAGCAAAGCAACTGCTATGCAAGTCCTCTCTGTCAGGGCTCGCCCGACCCTCTAGATCTCATTCAGCAAAGCCAACCCCTCTTCTCTCAGCACACTTCAAGACTCTTCTATGACCGAATCAAATTCCTCATTGGCAAGGACAGTACTCACGTCATTCCTCCAGAGCTCTCATTCGACAGCAGGTACATTTATTTATTCATTTATTTATTTTATTACATAGTGAACAGTAGTCATGTTTTCCTATACCTCTGAAAGGAAGGGATCTTCTAAAGATTAGGTTACTTTCCATTCCACGCAATCTTACAGATATCTTTCTTGGGACTTCTCTGGAATGCCTAAGCCCTTACCAATTAGTTAAGAGGAAGAAATCATTTCTAGAGAAGTATGTATGAGGAAACTGAGGTTCAGAGAGATTAAATCCCTTGCCCAAAATCACACAGACAGCAAGTTTGCATTGTACCAACACCTGTAATCTTTCTATTATATCACAGTTACTCCATTTCAACTTGCCCTTAAAAAAGTCTAGTGACATGGACCAAATTTATCCTAGGAAAAGGGCATTTGAATCAATACAAGAAACCTATAAACCAAGTGACTTTTTAAAAATCTACTTCAATTTAATACATTTCAATGACATAATTTACAAACTCCAAAGTTAATGAACAACCTTTTGTAGAAGAACACAATTAAATGATGTGAAATGGGCACTTTGCTACATGTAAATTGTTATTGTGTACTCATTATGTGTCAGATCTCATACTAACCTTTTAGGTTTGTATTTCATTTGATCTTCCTCAAAATTTGATAGGGCGGGTACTATTATAAATTGCACTTTTCAGGTGAGGAAACAAGAACTGAGATGGCAGGTGAGTGACTTGCCCAATGTCACACTCAACGCGAGTTTGAGCCAAGGCAGGCTAGTGTTGAAAGCCTTATCTCTAAACCCCTTTGCTGAGCCACTCCGGCTGCATAGAAAGCCTAACCCTGAAAACGCTTGTGGCTGTTATGTATCCCCAACTCTGGGCTTGCTCGCCTCAAGCAGATCTAGGACACTCGTTACCATAATTAGATGAATCGCTTTGCTTTTTGGCCCCATAATTGAGAGACAGCTGCATAAGAAGGTAAAGAACACAGTGCTAAGGAGCTTATTTGCCACTGGAAAAATGTGAGCAGAAAAGCCGACTCGCTGCTGAGCGTCGGCACAGGCAAAAGCCCTTTGGAGCTGGAGACAGCAGCGTACAGGTGGCTAAGTGTTGCAAGGAATACACATCCAAGGGAGACTAGACTTTCTGACTCTAAGTAAGCTGCACTGGCATGTGAGAGTACATAAAACAAGTCCCTTCTGTGCCCCATGGTTGTGTAACATCAGTGCAAACTTGTAACTTGTTTATGGGGAAGTCTCTAGCAAATTCAACTCCGTGATCATTTTCCCCTGAATATAATTTACCCTCTAGCCCAATTTTTTTCTTTGCTTCAATCTACTCTAAACATGACTACAAAGTAAACCACATATTCTACGTGCCCTGTATGACTTATTACTTTTTAATAATGTAGATAGGTGAACAGAAGCATTATTGATCTTCAGTGTCTAAGCATTTAATCACTATTAATAATGTAAAAGGTTTTTATAAATATGTAAAAACGAGAGTACATTAAACTAAATGACAGCAGTAATTTGCAAAGCCAGACATTTCACTCACCATCACTAATGGAGAAATGCATTTAAAAAACAAAATCCTACCAAAGTTAGTGCAACCACTGACAGCAAGGTCTGGCCAAATTCATTTCTCTATTTTGTAACAATTGAGAGGCTGATCCCCCATCAATCTGTGTCAGGCAACTATATCAGAGGCTGCTTAAAATCAGCCACAGATGTATTTTCCTTGGCCTGACATTTAGAAATTAGAAGGTCTAATATAAAAATGGAAATATTTTCCTTCTGTAGAAAATTCACGAAGCTTGGACTCTCTGGCCCGCAGACATGGCATAGGTGATCTGGAGCTGCAGGCCAGCTGCCACTCAGGGTGGGACATAGCATGTCTCGTGTCTCTCTAGTGTAGCTCAGACTCACTGATTACCTCTCGCCCGGCTCACTTCTCTAACTTGCAACGTCATGTCTGGCCCTGCTGGCATTTGAGTTCATGACCGCTGGTCTAAATTAGTGTGTGTGTATGTGTGTGTGTGCGTGTGTACTCATGGTGCTGGGAATTGAAGTCAGGGCCTTTGCACTGAGCTACATTCCTATCTTTTTTGTTTTGTTTTGTTTTTGTTTTTTTGAGAAAGTGTCTCACTGAGTCACCAAGTTGCCTAGGATGGGCTTGAACTTGTGATACTCCTACCTTAGCCTCCCAAAGTGCCAGGATGGCCTACACTATTTCTATTTCTCTCCTTGGAAAGATCTCACATGTGTGTGGGGCAGGGGGGCGGGGTCTTCCGGCCTCTTTCCCTGAGAGCCTTTAAATATCTAACGTATCATTTTACGTCAGTCTTAAACTCTTATAATGTTGGTTTAAAAAAAGAAACACGATGAATGATTATGAAACAGAAATGACTTTAATGGAACAGTAGTTCTACCCTTAGTTCACAGAATACCTGTGTACACCTCATGAATAATTTGGTGTAGATTCTGTTTTCTATGGTAAGTTAATAAACTCGTCTGGGACAAGGGCTATTAATCTATGGTGTTCTATGGCCCACTAACCATGATGTCAGGTAATCCAGATCCAGTAACAATAAGTCCATTTTATGAGAAGAATGTGTATGTGGACAGGCATTTATTTGATTATTCTGTTTATCACTTAGAGTATGTATTAAGAACAGTGTAAAGATTTAAAAATTCACAGCAGTGTTGCCTCCCCTGCCCACCACGGATGGAATGCTTACCCTTAGTCGGAAAGTTCTAGAATTAACTAAATTTAGCACAGCCCAAAGCACACAACAACACCTTAATAAGTTAGAAAATGAAGAGGGTAATCAAGATGATAGGTTTCTTCTAGTTCTAACCTTCTATGAATTTGCTGCATTTCAGTTGCTTAGTCCATATTGGGATATGCATTGTTAATTCTGAATTGTTTTCATTGCTTAATCTTAAATTCTGTGAGACATGGACCAAGTCTCATTTGTTCTCTTATTGTTTTGAATATCTATTGCTGTATATCAAAGTACATCAAGTAATGATTGAAATAATCTATTGTCATTATATCTCATGATTCTGTGGGTCAGAAATTCAGGCAGGACATGGACAAGGTGGCTTATCTCTGCCCTTTAATATTTGGGGCCTCAGCAGGGATGACTCAAATGGCTACAGGCTAAAACAACTGGACAACAGTTTAAAAACTCTCTCTCCACATTCAATCTCTCTATTGGCGGCTTCGACTTCCTACTGGCATGGGAGCCAGTCTTGGATTTGTTAGAGCTGTTTGGTGACTCTGGGCTACAAAAGAGTGAGTGTCCCAAGAGACAGGAAATGGAAAGTACTAGTATCTTATGGTCTGGGCCTAGAAATTGCTGTCATCTGTGTTGTACACTGTTGGTCAAAGCACTCAGAGAGCTTGTCCAAATTCAAGAGGAAAGACACAGATCCCACCTCCAGATGAGGGAAGTATGAAAAAATTTTTACCATCTTTAATCTGCAATACAACTATATCCCCAGATCCTAACACAATACGTGGTACAGAGCAGGTAAAATATGAGTGAGTGAGTATTGATTTTAAAGTGCAAGTACTCTGCTCACATTTGCTAATGAAAGATTCAGTTTGTTTAAATAAGCCAAAGCCCAAACGTAAAATCACCCTAAAGGTAAGAGTGCAATTCTGCAAATAAGAGAGGAACTAAATTCATAAAAGATGAAGTGATAATGCACCAGTACCGAATTAATTAGTCTTTATTTTTTAACTTATAAGACCTTCTACCTCTATCACGGACTGTCAATAATTGACATAATTTGTAACTTTGCAGAAGCACCAATAATTATTTCTGCTTTAAACAAACTAGATAATCAAAATTTAGTACCAAGAAAATAAGAGAAAATAAAAAGCAACATCAAGAAGTCACAGGAAGACATTCTGTAATTCCAAAGTAACTTCTAAGAAAAATGTCAGTAAGCATCATGATTACCTCAGTTCCCTGAACCCCAGGAAGAACTCTTACATGCATAAAAGAGCTATCCAGACTTACGCTTGGTGCAGAGGCTTTCAGGGCACTGCCCACTTCTCACTTGAAGGCACAACACTCTCCATATCTATTTTATAATAAATTCTACCTGCATTCTGCATAGCCAAAAAAAAATTAAAACTCAGTAGGAAGACTGCAGTTAACTGACTCACTTAGATATACATCATTATTGTCTCCCACTAGAAAACCAGAGAAGGGCCCCCAAACAAATTAAAGTACAAATGCCTTAAGCCTGGAATTCTTGGCAAACTCTCTCGACCCAGACTCTCCTCCCCCTTTACTATACCCTACTCAATAATAAAATCTTAATCCTTGATCCTGATTAGTTATGATACCTGGTAATAGTCATGATTACTTATCATAATTTGTTTAATAAAACATGCTTTCTACACTCAGTTCGGTTGGGAATGTATACTATTTGAAATTCTGTGAACAGAAAAACAAGTTATTGACCCAAAAATGAGATTAAGGGAAGGTTGCATAAAGATAATCACTACTACAGAAGTTGCTGATTTTAAATAACTTGGAAGATACTAATCGTTATTTTTAAGCATGTATTTTATTAAAGTTTTAGTATTTGCAGAGTAACTGACAACTTTATGAGTCTTCAGAAGGAGACAGCAGAGATATCAGGCTGCTTTGCCATTCTTAATGTCATATAATACCCTGATATTAAGTCATTCTTCAAAAGAGTAATGTAAGCATGTATTCACTCATTCGTTAAATATTTTTTGAGAATCCACTCTATACCAAGAATTGTGTAGATGGAGGCAAACAAAAGAAACACAGTCCCTTTAACCACAGAGTTCAGTCTAGTGGCAGAGGCAGTCAAATATCGTTAGACATTGTACATACATTATAGTGATATGGCACATAACGAATGGTAAAAATTTCTTTGACATCAGTCTCATCCGGAAGTGGGATCTATGTGCTTCTGAGATGGAAAGCTACAGTAAAGCTTAAACTGGCTGGAAAGGGAAGTGTGACCAGATTCCAAAACAAATCCCCAGAGTTTTTCTCAGAACCTTGTATGTGGACTTCTCAGGAGAACTCCAGCAGGCTTCTGATAGGATGACCTGTGCGTGTGACATCAGTGTGAGCAATCTATAAAAGAGACAGACGCCCTTAAGAACTCACTATCGGGAGCCTCTTCACAATAGCCTGCCCCATACTCTAGGCTAGGGTATGCTTTTCTTCTTTATTTGTATATTTATTTTTCCCCTTTTTACTCAGCCCAGACTTGCTCTGCAGACCCCCCCCATCCTTCTTTTTATTTTTCCTGCCTCTAATAAATGTGAAACTTTGCTACTGTTTTTGCTTGTTTCCTTCAATTCTTTGTTCAGGACAGAAAAGACCTAGAAATTATCTCTTACCAGAGACTCCAGTACCCCAGAATCTGGTAACACTTCCTCTTGAATCTGGGCATGTGTATGTGCATTGTGAATTATATTGTACCCTATAAATATGTACCATATCACATGACAATTAAAAATAAAAATGAGAAAAAGCAACCAGTAAATACATAAGTAATTAAAATATTTACAAACTGCAAAAAGTTTTGTGGATCATGAAACACCAGCCTTCTAAGGGA
This sequence comes from Hystrix cristata, assembly GCA_004026905.1. Lineage (NCBI taxonomy): Eukaryota > Metazoa > Chordata > Mammalia > Rodentia > Hystricidae > Hystrix > Hystrix cristata. The sequence goes on along the minus strand of PVJO010004509.1, from coordinate 74,107 downwards.
ATGTGAGGATCCTCAACTCAGGTGTCTTGAATTCAACTGACTTGTTGGGGCAGGCATGAAACCCAAATATATGTAAAACTGGAGGTATTATTGCAAATAAAACAAAGTCATTAAACAATTACAAACCGAAATGGACTGAAAGTTTTCAGCAATAGCCAAGAGATGGGACTAACTGATTCAGGTGAGCACAAAGAGCTCCTGAAAATGACACAGGCAGGAGATTGTTGATGGCTTGCAAGAAAAACACGAAGCTTATTTGGACAGAGAACAGCTTAACTATATGGAAGCAGCTTCATCTTTTGACATTTAGGGCTATAAACAATACTTTATACAATTTAAAATGTTCGTACGAAACAAATGAATTTAAGAAATAAAAATAATCATCAAAACCCTTGTACTTAACACTATAAAGAAAAATTCCCATTAGTACACATAGGAGCCGTGTTATGATAGATCCTAGTTTCTTTCAAGATAATCCATATTGAGGGATATTAATAGTCATTTCTTTTGAGATTTATGAGCTTACGATGTTTCCTTGGTTCATTTCTTCCTTTTTGATAGGCACTGTCCTAGGCTCTATAGTCTAAAGGGGACAAACATCTCTTCCGTATAGTGAGGAACACAGACAATAGCAAAAGAGGTAAATGTCAAGAAGGTATGCGCTGTCAAGTAAAATAAAGAAGGGCCAGGGTCAGAAAAAGGCCACTTTAAACAGAGCGGTCCAGGGAAGATTTTCTGAGGCTGTAACACTAGACTAGAGCCCTTATAGCCCTCATCTGTGTCCCAGATCAGTGACAGCAAAACTTTTAGAGCTTTTGATGATAGAAACAGTCCACCCTGACACATGCACTACTTTTAGGTGCCATTTCTCCATTTTCTTCACCACTGTCCTAGATAATTTGGGTATGAATATTTCTTGCCACCTGGAGTCTTATGTAGTACATTCTCATGCAAGCTGATGCCTGCCATTGACTTTTAGGGGGCCCGTTGAATTAAGATTCTGTGACAGTACGTGCAATGGGAAGGTGAAACAAAGAAAGTAATTGCTCAAAGAATTACTACTACTGGTTAATGTGCTAGGCTTTACTGATAAATGGGTGGAGTGCCTGCCCTTCATGAGTACACTGAGAAAATTTGAATACCTCAGACAAACCGAATAAGCTCCAGATTGATAAATCAGAGACAGCCCTAGACCACAGAGTCATGAAAGGAAAAAATAGAGCTTCATCAGTTTGTTGATCCTAGAAGGGATCCAATATTTAGAAACCAGTTCCTGATTTGGAGTTATGAACATAAACATAAGAAAAGCCTATATTTTAGAATAGTAAAAAATAAAAGGGAATACAATCTTGTTACAGTATTGAAGCATTCACAGAATTAACATTCATAGCGTTGTGTATTTACAAGTAACCCTCAGACAGTATATAATATAGTCATTTTGTAATTTTGTACAAATTTGAATTTATACGCTTCGTGTTTAACCTTTTTGTGAATCTATTTGTTAAAGAACTCTAAGTCTATTTGATAATGGCAGACTTTTATGTATTTTTAATCTAGGAATATGAAAAGCATTATACCAGGTACACAACTACAGGTTGATAAACAAAGCAACAAACAGTTGCTGAATAAATTGAATAGACTAAGGACTGGAGGAAGCTCTTCAGAGGAAGCAGCATCCTCAAAGCTGCCTCTGTCTGAGTGTAGTTTGGCTTGGCCACGGTTCTATGTAATTCTGTTTGTCTTTCCATCTTGCTTTTCCTCAGCAGCCTCCTTCGTTTCTTGCCTCTGCAGTTGTTGTCCTCAGTGGGAAGTAAGGTTGTTGATAATTGTTAATAAAACACTTTGATCGTGCTTATGTGAAAGGTGTTGCGCATGTGAAGGCAGGATCTCCTGAATTTCAGACAACTACTTTGTCTAATGCTAAAATTCAGGCAACACATGTCCAAGACACAGTGAAAAATTACAGAGTGCTGAAGGTTCCCAGATTCGTAGTGCTGACTAGCTTCTGGAATCAGCAGTCAACACCTAAAAATACCAAAAAGAAAGAATGTGTGGCTTTCGCTTCTTTACAAATACTTTTGGGCAAAAAGAATGAAAGGAAATCAGAGCGTAAAACTTCAAAAGGTTATTTAATTGATTATTTATGATATTTTGAAATTCAGATGTTCTGGCATGCTTGATAATTGTAATTAGTAATACCACAGCTATCTTCAGCTTACCTCTGCATGAAAAGCTATTTTCTAATAGTTTATCTATCCCACTTACTGTTCAGGATAAAAAAGTTAAAAGCCTCAAATCCTTATTACCTTCTTCGCAACCGTACCACATGCTTGCAGTGATTGTCTAGCTTGTTCAGTCACGTTGTTTCGTCCCTAGAGAGGGCAGGGTCAAAGCAAGTTTAGTTGAAAGGAGTGAATAGCATTCTGTAGCTCATCTCCTCTACAAACCAGGCACGTAGAAAATGCTCAGCAGTTGGTAAATTTCTATAGATAATGATTTCCTATGGAAAGCACCATCTTTGTAGATGAGCACTTTTATTCATAGCCACATTATTTAAATATTGACTCAGAAAGATCTGCGGTACAGCTCAGGTTCTTTGGGGTTCAAGTAAAGAGACCTTCATCACTCTGCTACTTACCAGCTGTGATAACTTGAGCAAGTATTCTTAATCTTAAGTCTATTTCTTCATTTTAAAAAGCAGCCTAATAGTTGTACCTAATCAGGGTTATATGGATGTTAAATGAAATAATGTAAGGAAACTGGCATAGTACCCAGCTCATAGTAATTAGATATAGATAGATTACAGACAGACAGACAGATGTTTGTCAGGGTAAAGAAAACAGCAATTATCTGACTTAGAAAACAATTTGAAAAGTCGAGTTCAAAAGGTGGTCATTTTAGTGGATGATTTGATGGTTATAATATCTTTATGAGGTAATGGAGAGAAGATGAGAAAGAAGTGTTATCCCCACTTTATTTAAGGAGCAAATGAAGCACAGAGTAATTCTACTTCTTAGGTAAAGTCACTTTGGTGATTGCTAGCAACGCAGAGCTAGCAAGCGGCGGTGACTACAGCTGGGCCACACTTTTCTTCTGCACAGGAAGAGTAATTCATGCCCAGGAAATAGCCAACAAGAAGGACCTGCCCTATATTTAATGACTACCCATTATTTTCAAGGCAGATCTACAGAGAAGTGACACAGGAGGTTAACGAGGTTAACAAAACCCTGTAAGACTGATTACAAAGGTAAACTATTTGAGTAAATTGTAAAACAAGCAAAGCACAAACAAACCAAAAAAGAAAAACTTCAAACTATACAAGAGTTGCAAGGGCTTACAGGACAAATATTTCAGGATTCAAATTCTGGACAAAAAATAATCATGTGTCTAAATGAAGCAAACTGGCACTTACACAGTCCTGAAAATGTGACTCTGTCGTCAGTTTTCTTATTGCTTCAAAACACTTGATCTTTTTCCCATTACTTTGGGGATCTCAGGCATCCAAAGCAAGCGTACTTTTGACAAGCAATTACCAGGGCAGATGGGAAAATAGCAACCCTACCTCAGGGTGAGTGCCCCCATTTTGTTTTACTTGAAACATCACCAGCCATGAGGAAAATAATTCTGCTTAAAAAGCTATCTGTGTTTTCCATAGCACCACCTTTCCCAGAGCCCTAGAATGTTGATGGGCAATGCTCCCGGCTGCTTTTAATGTTACCTACACTTGGTAGGTGTTATTTATTCAGGCTAGTATCAAAAGAAACTAGGGTTAAATCAGCCTGCTATATTTAAGTAAAAACTAATGAGATTTTACTGGGTTGGCATATGAGCATTCGTTAGATTCACATTTTTAGAACATGAAAATGGATTGATGTTATGGCATTAAATGTTTTCGCAGTACTGCACCAGCTTAGATAACATATATCATAAACAGCATATGTGCTGCGGAACCGCCCCCAACCTGGACATTAGAAACCTCAAAGGTATTTAAATTATGAAATAACAAATAGTAATTGTATGATAATATATAAAAGAATAATGAATGGGGCTAGTGTGCATAAATTAAGCATTTAAGGAGGACTATTCATTCATTCTTCCCAATTACACAGGTATCTTCTAATTTCCTGAAGTAGTCAGTTATGAAACAAAACTTTCATGATGAGCATGTCATAATGCACAATACAGATGCTGGCTTCTCTAAACTGAATTGCAAGGCATCTGTCACAGAGGGACCTTAAAGTAGCCTCTGAAAACTTTGAAGCTGTGTCATGAGGACAGGTTGCGAGTTCCTTAAAAGTTTACATAAAGCTATAGCAGTTCGAATGTGTGAATGTTTCTTGAGCATGTGCCATGTATCTCCATCACTAGGGAGGACACAGAGAGAAAAAAACACTCTTTGCCGTGGACCAACTCTCTAATAAGGAGGACAGACAGATCTATAACTGTCACGCAAGACAGGCTATGATGAGTGCAACAACATGGCTACAAGTACTGAATAATAAGAGTAATAGGAGTGGGGGAGAAATTGACACTTATTTGAGACAGATGTATTGGGTTAAAACATATTTCCATTTTATGCTCTCTGGATTTAAAAGGACCACATAGTTCATTTGATGTTTATGCCACCACTTTGTCATAACGGTTTCAACATGACTCCCCAAACTCCAGTTGTGGCAAACCTTTTCCCAGAGGTTTATGTGGAAGAGTCAAAAGTCAGGTCATAGATGTCATAATGGTCAAATTGTGAACTACTTTGTTCATTTGGCCGCCATTATACGGTTTATGCTTCCTGACTTCGTCCCTGGGGAGTTGAGACACCTTCATTGACTGATTGTACTATGATACTGCTTTCAGTAAAGCAACAATTCTTAACGTTGGGCTTTTAGATAGACCAGCAGGATTAGCATTCTTGGAAACTTGTTAGAAATGGAAATTCTCAGGCCCCACACCAGACCTACTAAATCAGAAACTCTGGGGACAAGACCCAACAACCTGTGTTTTTAAAAGCCCTCCAAGGGCTCCTGATGGCTGATCAAGTTTGAAAATTTCTCATCTGTAGGAAAGAACAGTTACTAGAAAGGACTAAGTACCATCACCAAAATTCCAAAATTGCACTCTGAAAGAGAAGACCCCCCCTTTATTCATTATGTGATGACCGTGGATAACAGAAACATCATCAGCCCTTTGTCCTAACCAGTCAGAAGTATTCACATTCCAACAGGTGCCCTAGAAACAGCAGTCTGCAAACCGTGAGATTTCGGTTACAATAAGCTAGTGGAAAGGATGTCAGGGGAGCCCTCAAACCACAACTTGTATGCAGTAGGTTTCCACTTCTCGAAGACTTCTGCCACCTGACAACTCATCAAGGAATTAACAGGGCAGGATTCAAACAATACTGAGCAGAGGATTCGCACGACTTCTTCCAGCCCAGGCCTTGTCAATGCTCTCTTGGCCAGGGGTGTCAGCTTGTGGAAAGGGCTTCATCTGCACCTATGGAGAAAATAGCCTAACCCGCCCACCCGCTGCTAGATCCCCCGCTGCCTAGATACTTGATTTTTAATGTTACCTTTCAAAGGCTGCTTATGCTCGTGTTCGAAACAAAAGCAAATAGCTGTAACTTTCCTAGCCCTGAGCCTCATTTTCCTTATGAAAGATTTTAATCAGAAATACAATGCAGTAAATCACATCTTCTTTTGGCAATTTAGTTTTCAGCTTTGTTTTTCAAACCAACTTTTGTGCTTAAGGTTAATGCAATTGTCCGAGGTGTTGAATGAATATTGGAAATTTGACAAAGAAGACAAAAGACAACAAATAAGGAAAGAGGAAAATGGAACCAAGAGTTGATTGGAGGCTAGGGATAATTTGACTATGCCACGAAAATAGCAAATACAGAATGAATTAGACCTCTTGTATCAGAGCGGTCTAACAAGCAGCTTGTTAGTTAAATAAGGCTCCCAGTAAAGTGTATTCTGACTTGCATTTCCCAAGATGCCCTATTCTTTAGACCAAGTTCCAAATACTTGAAGGATTCAGCATTTAGTTAAAGTGGAGAAGCAATTCCTTTGGGGTTGCTGCTTTAGCATAGTGACAGCAGGTGGACAGCTTGGCAGCATCTGTATTCTCCAGAGAATAGGAAAAAAGACACTCGTGAGGGGTGCTCGTCCCCCTACATGTTTTTGAGTCACATTGGACAAGCCCATCTAAGTTCAGGTTATCTTGCTGTAACCAGCAACAGCAGGCAGAGGTTCTTATTTTTAAAGGTTCTAGGAAACAAAGCGTCTCATCCATGTCTGTGAATCAAAGTAGAGCCCCAGGCAAAAATGTAAACCTTGCAGTGTCTGCCACTGAGAGTACACAATCATATGCGCTCGAGCAGACACACACACACACACACACACACATACAGGTGCACACACAGGCATACAACCAGCACAAAAGATGGTTATACAGGGCAAATATCTGCTGTACAGGTGGACAGGCCCAGCTTCATGACTGTGCTCACAATAGCTTCTATTACCTGCCTTGAAAGATTCTGAAGATTTCTCTCTCTCTCTCTCTCTCTCTCTCTCTCTCTCTCTCTATATATATATATATATATATATATATATATATATATATATAATTTTTTTTGCCAAGAACATGTATTGGTACATTGTATACAAAGTGATCACATTCATCATGGTTATTTTGTACCTGTACATGATGTATCTTGGCTTTTCCCCCTCTTCCCCACCCCTCCCTTCTGTTCCCTCCTTCCCTATTTACAGCAGGTTTATATATATATATATATTTATATTTATATATTTTTCCATTTTTCCCTTTCCCCTTTCTTTCCTTTTTCCTTTCCTTCTCTCTATATTATTGAACGGAAAAGGTTTCAGAAAAAGACAGGCCCTCAAAGACTAGGACTCAGGTTGAGAGTTGTTTTGATGTGGCAAAAATTGAAGAGCTCAAAATGCTTCTCTGATACAAGCCAAGGACAGGCCAGGTGGAGCCACCTAATTTCGATGTGACTCAAAGAAGCCAGGGACTCTCTGGGGAAGGAAACAGGGAGCTCCCACAATGGAAACAGGAAAGCACAGAAAGGAAAATTGGGGCACTAACAAAGACAGACCCCACCCTGCACACCTCACGCCTCAGCTTGGCTCTAGCCTTGGAAACAGATGAATTATACAGTCTGCCTTGGACCTGAGAAGGATAATCAGAACAGGTTATATAAATGGGAGAGAAATTCCATTTTAGTGGCTGCGTGAATCAGGAAAAACAAGACAGAAACAACGCTACCGTCCATAATTAGGCAGAAAATTGAGTTTAGAAGCTGGGAGTCCACAAAATAGCAGTTGAACTGAACAAAGCAGCACAGTATACCATCCTTGCCAGGAATACATATGAAGGCTCCCAATAGGCTACATGGAGCTGGTGCAGCCTGGGGTAGTGAGAAAGCTCAGGGGCTTTCTCTGCAAAATGGAGAACTTGCCTGAGAATTAGACTTTGCCCCCCAGGTTTCTGCATGTAGTGTCAGTCAAGCTTACTACAAATTAAAAGGAATACTTTAAAACTGTCCTAAATTTTAGACAATTTAGATGACTGATATTGGTGATGGAGTACAGTAAATACTAATAATGCAGAAATAAAAAGAGCTAAGAGTTATTCTTGTGAAAAATGGATGACATGGAGTGTGTAAATAATGAGAGTAAATGCAGCAAGATACAGGGATTCTTAGAACACTTAAAGTCTAATACATTACCAAGAGAGCTCAGTACTGATAAATGTAGAATAATAAGTTTTACAGGGCTTTATCATATGCTGTAAGTTGGTGTGCATCATAAAATATGAGGAATAAAAAAGTAAGAGAATTGAATGACAAGTCTGTGTGCATTATTTATGAATGGTGAAGAGTGAAATGAATGAGAAGAACAGATAGACAATGTCTTGAATAATGATGACTTTGATGAGTAGTTACCACACAAATCTGTCTGCTTCATAAAATATGAGGAATATTAAGGATCAAAAGAACCAAAAGGCAAGTCTACTCAGAATGAGATACAGATTGAAGGAAGAGAGGAATACAAAGGAAATGTACAGAATAATGATTTTTATGAGACTTTCACTCACCAGCGTGGATCCTTCATAAACATAAGCCATACAGAAAATAAAAGAGCAGCAAAGAGAAGAGACAGATCTGTGTTTGTCATAAAATATGAGGAAATGATGCCAACTAGGCTTGACAAAATAAAGACAAAAATAATTGAGCCTAGTACAGCTGTGGAAAGATGCAATGTTTAGATTAATGTGGAAAAATAAAACTAGTGAGTGTAGAATTATCTTTCCAGTAGGGATCCGGCAAGCACCTAGGTAGGCATTATTTTTACAAAAGCCACCTTGTTCACTGGTGGAAGATCGGCAAGTTTGTAATTAACCTTTACTACACCCCAAAAGAGCTGACAGCATTTGGCGCTTAAGAAGCAATGTTTAACTTATTTCTAGGAGGTTCGGCCTCACTCACACACAGTCTCTTCTCAGCCACTCCAGCTCAAGTAGCTGTGTAATTTGTAAGAGACTTCCATAGCTTGTTTCCACTTAATCTATATCCATTTCCACTTAATCTATGTCCATTTAAGTTATTCAAATATTGCTTTGTAAAGAACACCAGACGTTTACTGCATGAAACCAAAAATGTCATTTATTTTCATTTCTTGTTACATTAAACCTTGAACCTGGTATCAGATTTGTCAGAACAAGTTCAAAATCCAGAACTCAAAAACTTCAAATGTCTTTTCTATTACAACAAATAGGACTTTGAAATGATACAGAGCTTGGGAAAATCACACATGGCAAAGCAAGTGTCAGTGTGTCATTTGCATGCCTTTCAGCACCATCTTTTACATAATTCACAAAGAAAAGAAAGTTACTGATCTGTGTTGGAGAACTAGGAATGTAGGTCTGGAGCTCAGAATATACACAAGCACTAAAAGCAATAATCATACTAGCTTACCTTTGTGTAATATTTAATGGCTTGTAATTTGTGTTAGGAAAAGGCCTGTGATAGTTCACCATAAATCCTATTAGGATAATTTATAACCACTCATTTTGACTGCAATAGAATTTAGTTATGAGTTTTATTGACCAAAACAAACCCTAACTGGTAACTTTCCTCCTTACTCTGAGGTGTTTGGGGTGTTTTGTTTTGTTTTGCTTTGTATTTTTCTTCAAATGATCTTTGTGGCCATGAGCCTTTAGATACTTATTTTAACTTTCTGATTCGAATAGAAGAATATACAATCTCAGGGTAAAATTTCAGTAGTAGGGCTACTGTGGAAAGCCATATTGGTCCAAATAATACATCCCTTTTTAATCCAAGATTGAGCTGTCGAGAATACCCTGAAACCCAGTTGGTGAAAAGCTGACGTGCATATATTGCTGTGGTATGATGATTTTAATTCTTCTGGGAAGATACCAAGCATAGGAATAGCTTAATCAAATGGAACCTTTAGTTGTAGTTTTTTGAGGAATCTCCACACTGATTTGCACAGTGGCTGGACCAATCTACATTCCCGCCAACAGTGGAGGAGGGTTCCTTTTTCCCCACAGCCCCACCAGCATCTATTATTGGTTGATTTTTTGATAATTGCTGTTCTTTCTGGAGTGAGATGGAAGGAGAAACCATAAGTGTAAATAAAGACAAAGAGGTGTAATAGATATTATATAAAAGGAAGATAATATTCAGAAAAGAGGAGAACTAGAAAGAGAGAAGGGGGAAAAGAAGAAAGGGAAAAAGCAAAGAAAAGGGAAAGGGAAAAAGTGGAAAAATACAAATAAACCTGCTGTAAACAGGGAAGGGGGGAGCAGAAGGGAGGGTGGAGAAGAGGCGGGGAAAACCAAGATACATCATGTACAGGTGCAAAATAACCATGATGAATGTGATCATTATGTATACAATGTACCAATACATGTTCTTGGTAAAAAATAAATAAATACATAAATAGATATAAAAAGCTGACATGCATGCACTAGGAGAAATCATTGACCTTGTTTAGCCTTCCTTGACCTTGCCTGTTCTAGCTACAAAATGTATGGCCAAGAGCTCAGAGCTGTGGTGAAAAAATGACCCCTGCCCCCAACTCCCAAATAATGGTAGACCAGTGAAAAATCTTGCTTGGAAGTATCCCAGGGTCCTCTTAACTGCCAGACTCCTGGAATTTGTTACAACTTGCCAGCCAGACTAGAGGGAAAAGTAATAGATATTTTAGTGAACTATGTCCCTGACAGACAAGCCTATTTAGGGGCTATTTTAATGGACTCTCATTCTTTGGCAAGGATGAGACTCACTTGTTTAAAGGGGAAATGTTCTGTAATATTTTATTAAAATTAAGAGAAAAAAAAGAAAAAGAAAAGAGGATGCCATAGTCAAGGATCATGGCTCCCATGTAACTTGATCTTCACCCAATTAAATTTGGTTGGTATTTTTTTCTAGACAAAACAATTAGATGTGTATGTATCAACAGCCCTAAAAATGTTCATGTGTTTATATGTAAAGACACAGAAAATAAAACAAAAAGTTAATAACTGCTGATTACCACTGGTGAGATAACCAGGAATAAGCGGTGGGAGAGAGTGGTCAATAGGAACTTTAGTCATATCCACAACATATTTATGTATTAACTAATATAATTAACTTTGATAAGAGAAAATTGTCCTTCCATAATTAAGACTCTAACCCAAGGAAATAAAAAACAATACAGAAAAAATGAGAAACAACTAAATTTCCTAAAGTAAGTGGTAGCTTAAGCAAGTTATGAAGTACTATTTTAAGGATATATTCTATAATGACAGAATTATAGGTTAAGGAATTTCTAATTATATTGGGTGATGTTTATAATATACTATTAACTCAAACATAGCAAAATCAAGAATTATACCTAGTATGATCCCACCTTTGGCAGATAAAAGTGATGTACATACCCTCTCTGAAATAGTACTTAGTACTGGTTGGTGAAATTATTGTTTTATTGGTTATATTTGACCATTTCCCAAAGTTTCTACCACCTGGTATCTAGATTCTAGTTTCATCATACTTTCTTATTTGCTTTGCTTTTGTGTTTCAGGCGTGCCTGTGTAATTCGAGGCCAAGTGGTGGCTGTAGATGGAACCCCTCTTGTGGGGGTGAATGTCAGTTTCTTGCACCACAGTGATTATGGGTTTACCATCAGCCGGCAAGATGGAAGGTATGTCAATATTGCTTCTGATCATTGTAGGAGCCAAGTACTGACCTCTGGCTGTGGATAAAGCCAAGGGCTCAAGATAGCATAGTGAAGCTGGGCATGGTGGCTCATGCCTATAATTCCAGCACTTTGCAAGGCTGAGGCAGGAAGATTATAAGTTCAAGTTCTATCTGGATAACTTAACAAGGCCTCCTCTTAAAAGTAGCTGGGGATATATTTCAGTTGTAGAGAACCCCTGCTGGGTTCGATCTCAGTACAAAAAAAAAAAAAAAAAACAAAAAAACAAAAAAAAAAAAACAACCCAAGAAGATACAGTGATAGTAAGTCCATTTAGTTGTAGCTAGAAAAGACCTTGGTGATACTTATTTCCTCATTTTTGTCTTTTAACCTTTCACCATCATTCTCAAGTCTTCTTGAAAGCCTGCCATGTGTAGAGTCTTGCATATTTCATCCAATTCCATCTGTAAATTCAACGTCCAATTTCAGTGAGATGATGCAGATAATAAATAGGGTACTATGAAACACTCGGGCTGTTCTTTCACCACAGTCCCAAAATATTTCAGAAATGAACATGTCCACAATGTTTTTAGAAAACTTTAAGATCGAACATTAATTAAGAGGTTTCTTTTTTTTTAAAACGTGTCTTCCGTAGGCTGCCTATTTCCCCAGCGACTGCGACTAACTGATGAGCATGGTCAGCCTATATAACTGCACTGGCTTAACCTTAACCACTAACCACCCAAGACTTCTCTAGGTTTTCCGAGACTTGGGAAGCAACACCTCTAAGTGAAACCTTTTCATCACGGAGAAGGATTTACTCACAAGAACATTTGTGTTGCTGCCATTTAGATAGACATTTGTTCAGAATATTTGAGTTCATAGGCCCATGTGTCCATCTCGAAAGTTGCTTATGACTCTCAGGAACACTGTAATAATGGCCTTGAGGGGCCTCGGTTTCCAAGTGGCTACTCTTAATGTGTCCTGCTCATAGCAAATCACTTCAGTACTCTCAGGAAAGGCCTGTTAGCTTGGAGTTTTGCCACACTGTGAAAGACTATCTCATTTCAAGAACCTACAATCAAATCTTATTAGTCCTGGGCACTTCAGAAATGCTAATTATTCAACTTGGGCTGTGTTGAATTTATTTGTTCAACTGCCTGTCAAGAAAGTGTCTGTAAAAGAAGAGTTAAATAAGAAAGAGTTTTAATCTGCCTAAAAAACAAACTGTTTTTAAGAACTTCGGTGAATTATTTGTATGTAAATTATATTGCTAATACTAACCAGCCATCTCTTCATTATAACAAGTTCAGTGAAATTACTTTGGTAACATGTAGTCTAGATAAATAGAAAGACTGTAGTTTCTGTCAAATATTCCATAATTAGAGCTCTCCGTTAATTTAAATCGACCTTTCTCCCAATTTGATTAAGTGATGGAATTTTGGTAGTTCACTTACCAGTAGCTGATGTACAAGGCTAGCCTCTCATTGCCAGCATCTTCAACCACATGCCATCAATTGAGATAGTGATTATTTCTTCAAATAGAATATGCTCTCTGAGACACTGACTTCTCATGGAGAACTAACAGCCCTCAGATTTTTGTTGTTTTTAGTTTCGGTACAAAGGTTTCTTGTGAATTTTTTGATATTTATAGAAGAACCTAAAAGACTCTTCTTGGTATCCAGAAAGTCTCCAAATCTCTGCTCCAGATACAGAGAACATTAAAGAGGGAATTTTTGTTGTTAGTTTTCTGTTTTTAATCTTAGTAAATTCCCAAGACCCTCCTCTGCGGAGCTATCTGTGAAAAGTAGGTTTATGTAGATGGCAGATACTAGGCAGGTTGCCTGGCAGTAATTCTTCTTTCAGGCTCCCTAAAGGTATGTGTAAAGGTAAATTCCAACCAGATTGCCCCACTGTTACTTCTTGGACATAAAGTGACAATGTGGAGAGAGTGTCCATTTATATGTCTTTGCTCATTGCTACCTCAGATTAAGTACATTTCGAAAGTACAAATCACAAGTGAAACAGACCAGAGAGACAGTAAATGAACGTAGAAAAACCAAAGTTACCATGCAGATACCTAGTAGGCAAAGTTTCATATGTGCAGTGCCAATAGAATTCTCTATCTCCAAATATCAATCCCACCTGTCTATTGCAGTGCTTGTAATTCTCACCAGTGATATCACTGCATTAGATTAGGCTATCACCTCTCTCAAAGTACATGTCAAATGCAAATATGTTATATGGAATATAGCGTTGTTTACTCCCATTGTCAACCACTTGCTGATTGCCAGCTTTCCCTGAGAACCAGGAAAGGTGTGTGTCATTGGACCACAATAATGTATAAAAGGCAAAAGGAAAGATGGTGGTGGAAGACTGAGCCCTTTCAAAGTGTGATGATTGGATATTGAGGTAGCTGGAGACCAGCATAGCAGAAAAGAAAAGGCAAGTCTAAAGGAAAAATAAGTATTTATGAGTCTTTTGTGTACCAAACACCTTTATTAATGTCATTCTATTTTGATCCTCACGACAACCCAATGAGGTAGGTATTATTATCCTCCCCACTAGGAAGATGAGAAAACTTGCCCGTATTAACATATCTAATAACAATAGAGCCCAAGATTTGAATCCAAGTATCCTGACTCTTATCTTCATCTTAGATGTGTAACTGGTGCTCAGTAAAGGGTCGAAAGAGAACTGTAGTTTGGCTAATGATAAGCCAAGTAGGCAAAGTAATGGTTTTCTTATAAGGTTCTTGTGAAACATTAAACGTCTCAAGAATTTTGTTCTGAAGACAAGAATATGAAAAGACACTTCCTTGTAATCGTCCTCGAGGCAAAAGTTTGTTCACTTATGGGTACCATAAGGCACTGCAAAGAATACAGCAGTCTTCTATCTATGGACAGGACCAGGTTGACATTATCCAATGACAACAATCTCCAACAAATATTCTCCCTTGGGTCTTTTATACCCACTCTCATATAACTTGAAAACCTGTTCTTAATGATCCATGTAAATGGAGGTGATTTATGATAGGAAAAATGCCAAGGAATTAATCATTCAGAGAGCATTCTACTTAGCATTAAAATGCTTTAGATGGATTTTTGGCTACAGATCTACCCTCCCCCTCCATAACAATTAATGAGTAAGCCAGGCATTGTTTACTATGTATAACAGCAAGGTGGGCAGAGAAGTATATCATTCAGGACTCTCTGGGGAAATAGAAAAATAGACTATATAAAACATAGAAGAGAGAGACAGACAGATTTCAATTTATTTCAAGGCATTGGCTTACATGGTTATGGTGACTGGTATGTGTAAAACTGTAGGGCAGGATAGCAGGTTGTTTCTCTTGTTTGTTTGTTTGTTTTGTTTTGGTGCTGAGGATCGAGCTCGGGGTCTTGTGCTTGCGAAGCAGGCACTATAACCACCGAGCTAAATCCCCAGCCCCCAGGATGGCAGATTGAAAATTCTCAGAATGTAGTTGATGCAGCATTCTTGAGGAAGAATTTTTTTTCTTACTCAGGGAAACTGCAGTTTTGCCTTTAAAGCCTTCAACTGATTACACGGGATGAGACCCACACACATTATTGAGGACATTCTCCTTTACTTAATGTCAACTGATTGTAGGTATTAGCCACATCTACAAAACAATTCCGTAGTAACATCTATGTTGGTGTTTGATAACCTTGCCAAACCGAGACATTAAACTAACCATCAAAAAGCCTGGGGGAAGTTCCAAAAAGAATTTAAATATCAGTGTCTACTGATGGAAATAATCAAGAGCTGGCCTGTAGTTAATTTGAACTCAAGAAAAGAAAACTGTACAGAAAATTTAGTAGGGCAGTGTATTTGATTTAAAAATAGACACTTGTTGAGTCCCTACTATATATTTGACCTTTAAGTCGTTACCTCATTTATTCATTTACAATAGAAGCTAAGGGATATGTCATATTGGCCCCATTTTACTAATGAGAAAAATGCAATTCACTGGGGGTTAAATAAGCTGCCCAGAGATACAAAGTTAATATAATAGAGCTGGGACTCATACTCACATATACATGTAACCAAACCCTCATTCTTTCCACAAAACAAGATGACTTCCCAGTCTGGTTAATATTTCCAGAAGTAGGGAATAATTCCCAGATACGTATGTTTTAGTTTGGATAGGTCAGTTTTTTGTGTTTTTTTTTTTTTAAATAACCACTTTAGTTTTAAGCAGTCAGGAGTCAGTGTTTGGGCAAAGCAAATAAACTTGCCCAAGGACAAAGTAGAAGGTAAATGAGAAGAAAGCTTTGACAAGCAGTGTCAGTTTCTTCCCCTATATACTTGCTTTAATCTGCTCCTGTATTATCGTGAATTCAGTCTCGCTGTCTTAAATCATACAACATTTGGTTTTTCTTCTTCAGTTCAAACCTAGATGGCGTTCTACAACTAACGTAGTTCCTGAAATGTTCTTTTTGGAAACAACCTTAATATTATAGCAAGTTCACTAAAAAAAAAAAAAAAAAAAAAAAAAAAAGATACAAAAGATGGTATTATCTACCCTTTCTTCTGTCTATATATCTTTATCTGAAAGATTTCTGCAACAAGAAATGATTGGTAATACTATAATAAATATAATAAATGTAATGTGAAGGGAGTGATGAGATGTCCATAATTACGTCTAATTCCTTATCAGGGCTTTTTATTATTGAAGAAGTCTTTTACTGAAAGATCTTTTCTTTAATGCAAGGAAATGCTTACTTTTCTCTCCTGTGGATTTACATTACTTTGAATATTAGGGAGCATCATATTGCCCTTTACTTATTTTTAAGATATAATGATAATAATTTATCATTATCTTACTTTTATTTTATCTTTTTGAATGCTCTCAAGTACATCATCTCAAAGACATCATTATACTTAAAAGAGAAGTAAGGGAGAACCATTGAGGGTAGAATCAACTGAAATTTGAGTCTCTCGTGCTCTGGCTCAATAGTCTTGTTGGAGACCATATCTACAGATGAACAGAGTTGGATTAGAGGAGAAGTAGTCTTGCTTTGTTAGAGATATAGAAGGATCTGTCAGTAGTGAAAAACAGGGTCCTTTACAGGTTGTCTTACAAATGGAAGCCAAGGGTCTTTTCTGGAGCAAGCCAGAAGACCTAAATATTGCTTTCAAGTGGAATAGGGATCCCAAGAGGGTTGTGAGACATGGCAGGTTCATGTGTGTTATAGTTCAACATATTTCCTCTGTTGGTTTCCAAAATCTTCCTCTGTTGGTTTCTTTCTCCAAAAGTTATCTCAAAGATACCATCTAGTCTCTGACACTATGTTTGTGACCCTGAAAGATATTTAACCTTTTGATTCTTATGTTATGTTTTCAAAATTGTGTGAATATTAATGTTTTATTATTTTTGCATAGGTACTTGGCATTTAGTCCTTATAAATTTCAACTTTACAAACATAAAGTAGTAGTCTTTGTCTCGTATCCATCTTTTTGATACATTCTTTTTTAAAATATATTTTTATTTTTAATTAAGACATAGTAATTGTACATATTTATGAGTGTAGTGTGATATATCAACATTTTTGGAAAATGAATAATGCAGTATATTACAGTTGCTTCTGAATGCTAAGTGGTCATCATTCTGTTATCTTGAGCATCAATGTCATATTTGGCTCTATAAAAATGAATGTAGTAGTGTTGTTTAAGATAGTATTAAAATTGTTTTATGAATTCTGGGTGACTATTAACTGGCAGTATGGAATTTCTTCTCAAAAATCTACTGGATAGTGAAAAGAAGTCATCCATGGAATGAATATTTAGCTAGAGTAAGTTTATAAAATAGGAGGGAGTCCCCAAAGAATCATAGGACAGTAAAATGAACATATGTTTAATTTTATTTTGGTTGCCCATTTGGTTGACACTGTCTTATTTTGTTCCTTCTCAGCTTTGACCTTGTAGCCATTGGTGGTATCTCTGTCATCTTAATCTTTGACCGATCACCTTTTCTCTCCGAGAAGAGGACACTGTGGTTGCCCTGGAATCAGTTTATTGTGGTGGAGAAAGTAACCATGCAGAGAGTGGTATCAGACCCACCGTCCTGTGACATCTCCAACTTCGTCAGTCCAAACCCCATCGTCCTCCCTTCCCCACTCACGTCATTTGGAGGGTCCTGTCCAGAGAGGGGCACCATTGTTCCTGAGCTTCAGGTGGGTATTGAACTTTGAAGGTGTAAAGTCATAGCATCATTGGGGGCCAACGGTGTATAATGACTAAATTCCTTTTCCTGCCAGCTCTATAATGTGTAGAACTTCATTTTTTGAGAGATTTCACATGTAGTCTCTCCACCACACACTTGCAAGGCAATTGTCCAGGGCATCAGCACACTAACTGGCCAAGGAAAACCAAGACAAACTAGCTGTCATGAGAATTAAACCCCCAAACTTGACCTCATGAACATTGTGCTCTAAAGAACAAAACCAGCTGGCTTAGTAGTGATAACAGTACAGTCGATGAGCTTGGACTGTTTGTGGTTCTGAAATTAAAGCTTCTTAAGAAATCTCGTTTTCTTCCATTGTGTAGTTCGCATCCATTATCATCGTCCGTAGCAGTCATGAAAACTCTTCTTGTTTAGCTGTGTCTAGTAAAGGTAGTTTTCAAAACTGCAGGCTGTTTTTAAAAGCTTTGTTTCTCAGCGTTCCAGCTTTATAGTTAAGATAAGACATTTTTAAACCTTTACATTTCAGCATTCCTGAGAATTCTTTTTTTTTTAATTTTTTGACTTTATTTTTATTGATACATATTTGTCACACATATTGGTCACATTCACCATGAGGAATTTTACCTGCACATAATATACCTTAATTCTGCTTTTTTTCCCATCCCCCTTCCTTCCCTGAAACCCTTCTTCTTCTCCCCATTTACACAAGCTTTGTTTCCATTTTTTTCCTCTATTCTCTTTTTTGCCTTTCCCATTCCTTCCCTTAGCCTTCCCCCTCCCTTGTTGCCCTTCCCATTTGAGAATGTTCTTTCTACTTCCCAGTGTCTAGCCTCCATTATGCTCCTTATTTACCTTTTGGGTTTCTCACATAAGAGAAACAATGTGATATTTAAACTTGCATGTCTGATTTATTTCACTTAAGATTGTAGTAGTGAAGTGCATCCATTTTCCTACAAATGATTCAAGTTTATCTTTCTTTATGGCAGAGTAGTATTCCACTGTATATAAATAACGCATTTTCTTTATCTGTTCATTTGTTGATGGGCGTATGGGCTGTTTCCAAGATTTAGCTGTTATAAATTGTGCAGCTATAAACATGGATATGCATATATCGCTGTGGCGTGATGCTTTTAACTCCTTCGGGAAAGTACCTAGAAGTGGAACAGCTAGCTCTAATGGAACCTCTAGTTTTAGTTTTTTGAGGAATCTCCATACTGATTTCTTTACTGGTTGTAGCAGTTTACAGTCCCACCAGCAATGAGCATTCAATATTGTTATTTCAATACTAAGCCATTCAAGTAGCCATAGCACAATTCCCTCACCATATTATAAAAACATTTTAATGAGAGTTAAATTTAGAAACCGCCAAAATGGAATCCTCAGTCTTATAGATGCAGAAATCAAGAAGTATACTTTAAAAAAAAAAAAGAGGTAAACACACTCCCCAAGATTGAGTTGATTTTTCTTCTGTCACAATTATCCCCACCAGCTACTAACAGCTCCCGGAGAAAACCATTTAGGAAAGGGTCACATAAAAATAATGTGCTAATGCTCTATGGGAAAAGTAGTCCAAAAAGTTGCCCCCTTCAGACTTTTATGAAAAAAAAGACAAAAACAGAAAAGACATCAATGAGTATATTTGATTGATTCTCCAATTTTTTCACAGATATAATTAAGAACTACGGGTCTTCTTTTACACCAAAGTTTTAAACTTAACTATGATTGCACGATCCTGCAGGAAATGACATGCTAAGGTGGTGGTTGTTGTGTATCTTTTGCTATTATTCTTCTGTCGCTATCTGAAAGACAGCCAGTGGACAACTCTGGTATCAAATAACTAATGTACAGGAAGCAAAACTGAGTAAAGGGTGCACAAGGGGGATAGGATCCTTAGAAACAGCCGAATGACTGAAACTCCTGGGCACTCTGAGATGTTATGGACTTAACAATCTGTTCTGTTAGCCACTTTCCTCACATGTTTGGAAAAGCAAGAGAAGACCAAGTCAGAGGTGAAAGAGAATAGAGGCGCAAAAATATCCACACTACTCATGTCACCTTAAATGTGTTGACTAGGGTGGGCTTTTGCTTCAGATGTCCTATTTTGAAACATGAAAGTCACGGAACGTAAAGTTTTAGTTACCTCTTTTGGCCATTTAACTCCATCCGTAGCAATAAACAAATAAGTAATAGCAATTCATCAAAGAAGCCAGTGATATTTTCACTCTGTGGCCAACATTTAACGTAACATTTTCAGAGGAATTAGTGGGAGTTATTTGCTTCTCAGTCACAGGTGCCAACTTTAAGAAACTTGTTTCCAGTTGTTGGTACATTTAGGCACAGAGAAAAATGTAGGAAACATTTGGTTAAAAATTTGGCCTGAAGGTCATTCCAATCCTCCAAAGAAAATGAGTTTGTTGACATTAGTAAAGATTAATTCTAGGGTTACCATAATCTTTATCATAAAATACCACTTGCTAGACCTGCTTCTGAAGTCCTTCCTCTTAGAAAGCCTAGCCTGAATAAGGGTCACACAGAAGGTTTTGACTTAACACTAAACAAGATTTTGTGTATGTCGTGTATTAGAAGAAAAGACCCTTTATTGGAGCCCGTGGTACTGAATTGCTTGATATTCAGCAGCGTGATCTTTTCCAACTCCCACTGAGCACTTTGGGAACACTGTTGAAAACTGAAATTGTTCTTTACGTAGCCCTTCCTGGAGGAGGACAAATGAAGGCATTCCCTAGGGTTGCCGTGATATCTTGTCCCCATGCAGATTTGGTACAAAATTCTAAACCTATGGTCACAAAGTCTCACGGAGATCCCAGAACAAGTGGTCTGACATGCACAGATCGCTTTAGGCGCTGTCCTTTGGCAGATTTCTAAGCCAACAACGCATGCAATATCATCCTCTGACTGTAAACACTGACAAGAGCCGACTTTTGCTTCTTTTTTCCTTTCAGGTTGTACAAGAGGAAATCCCCATTCCTTCCAGCTTTGTGAGGCTGAGTTACCTGAGTAGCCGAACCCCCGGATATAAAACCCTGCTACGGATCCTCCTGACACATTCAACGATTCCCTTGGGGATGATTAAAGTACACCTCACAGTAGCTGTGGAAGGGCGACTCACACAGAAGTGGTTTCCTGCTGCAGTTAATCTTGTCTACACATTTGCCTGGAACAAGACCGACATCTATGGACAGAAGGTTTGGGGCCTGGCAGAAGCTCTGGGTATGTTGAACTAATTCTATGTAAACAACAGTATTATGTTCACACAACAGAAAATACAAGTTGCCCGTTAATTTGCATTCAGAATTTCTTTTTTTTAAGGCTCTAAAGCTATTTTTTTTTTTATTTAAACACTCCCTTTGGGCCTGTTTAGAATTCTCTTTTGATGCATTTTTGCTTCAAAATGATTTTAGTTCCCCTTTCATGAGAGCGGCATACCAGTAAAATCACAATATCTGACTTGTAACTGTCTCCAGAGCTGAATGTTGCCTTCTAACAGTGACCTTTGATGTGGTGTTCTTTAGGCCATGTTTTTGGATTTGACATTTAAACTGTCATTTCCACTTAGAATGTACAAAATTCTAACTTATAGGCATCTCCACTTATTATCTTTTATGTCTAAGATGGTTAGACTCCATTAACTTGTTACTTCAGTAAGTTAAATTTTAAAAATCATCCTGTTTTCCTATTCCTTTTGAATTTTCTGTAATCTCAAAATTTGAAAACCTAGAATCTTACAGATAGCAGGGACTTTAAGAGGTCCACTGGGCCTACCATTTTGGGATATTTAATTCTCTCAGACAAATACCATTTCTAAAAAATGAGACTGAGATAGATTTGCCGGTTTTTTACTTTGCCAAGTAAGAACATTTGTTAAATTTTAAAAAGCTAACTGCAATCTACCATTTCCTATTACTACCATAATTCCATAAACCAAGGAAACCTTAACACCAGAAAAAGCAAAATAATTTGTTTTAATAAATGATAGTAAATATTTAACACTGATTCTCAGAGAGAAAGAGACAGAGAAAGAGAGAGACAGAGTAACAGAGAGAAACAGATCAAAGTCTTATTTCTTTCTTTCTATAGAAGACAGTGAAGGTTTCCTAAAAGACCTGGTACTTACAGGCCTGTGGACCTGCAGTTGGGAGCCACTGATCCTTCTGCCTTCAGGCAGTATCTCATAGAAACCACCCTTGGGCAGAAGAGAAGTCTATTTTAAAGCTCTCTAGAGGAGTCATTTTCATATCCTCCCTTGGAAATGTCTATCATGATACAACTCCCATATCTGACCTATATTTCTTGGGCTACAATGTGCCATTTTCCTCTCTTTCCAGAGGAAATTTTGGAGAGAGAGAGAGAAAGACAGGTGACTGTTTTCTGCCTAGGGGGCCCTCATATACTTAAATAATTATCTCATCTGTGTTGGACTTCACTGGAATGCAAAGAACAAGAAAAGGTTCAGATTCCCTGAGAAAATGGAGAATGCTGTACACACACATGGGAAAGTAAGAAGAAAGTAGCAGCAGACCTCCAGAACTACAGCCTTGTGCAGAATACACTGTAATTCTGGTCAACATCTGATGTCAACTCAGCAACAGAACTGGTTGTCTCTTTTGCAGCCAGAGTCTACTGTTTTCTGTGGTAGTGACTTATGACTGATAAGTCGATACTTATGACTCGGTTATCCTTATGACTGATGGCTAAGTGCATCTCTTCTGCCATACTAACTTCCCTCCTTTTCTCTCTGTTCTTCACTGCTGTAAGTCTGCTTACTATGTCTTGCATTCTGATTCTTCTTAGAGAGACCACCACAGTGTAGTAACCAGTAGCCGTACAGTGTAGAACAAACCCGTAAGGCAGCAGTCTGCCATTATGCTAACTACCACCAAGGTTGCTAGCCAGAAAACAGAACCCTGCTCAGGCCCTACTGAAGTGAGTGTAATGGTCCTAAGAACAACTCTGCAGCCAGATTCCGCCCCTGGGTTTAGATCATCCCTTAAACTTCTAGTACCACAGTTTCTCCATCTGTAAAATGAATATCTTAAAGACAGTTTTATGTATAGGATCATTATATGACAGTCAAATGAGGTGAGTAATGTAACGTACCTGGGAAGCACTCAACAAATTTTGGTATCACTTTTATCAGTGTTGCTGTGGCCAGGGTACAGGGCTCGTGTACTCTAAACCATGGAGCTATGGGGGTGTTGTTGCCTCACTTTCTTTAAGGGAGCCATGGCTATAACAGGCAGTCACTCTGTGCTACTCAGTTCCCGTTTTCACACACACACACATGCACACATGCACGCAAGCATGCACAAATCTTTTTCTGCCCCTCTCTGTGCCCTGAGAAGCTGGCTGCTATAGATTGCATTGCGTGGATGCCTTTGCTCTCTGGCTTCGTATTTGATGTGGCCAGTAGGTAGCACCACCTGGAGACCACAAGGTGGAAGGAACAGAATGCTTTGCCCTTTCCTGGTTTAGTGTACTCTGGCAATGGCTAGCAGCCCTTCATGTGCATCTCCAAGCACTCTCTGGTCTGCTTTATCATCTTTCCCTCCCCTTGCCCCTGAAAGCCCAGAAAGCCTCACAGCATTGTCAGTTCTCTGGTGTTCCCCATTCCTGTGGATTCCCTTAACCCTGCCCACACTTCTTTCAAACTCTCGGCTATGAACACTTACTAATGTGCTATCTGATTTCTCGAAGCCTCATATTCTTCCCAGTATATGATCCTATGGCTTTTCTTCACTAGACAAAATAATCTAAAATTCCTGTTATATTTTCTCTATAGGTCTTTGTCTTCTAATTCTTTAGGACTCTCCACAGACCCCTGCTGGTCTTGGGGATTCGTTCTGGTGCTTTGTTTCTTTTCTCTTAAGTTGTAACGCTCATAAATTTAGCCCGTATCCTTATGAAAAGCCAACTAGTAGGATATCTAACAGTCATTTCTTAAGAAGGTTTACATAAATACAGCTGAAACTAATTTTTAATAACAGTTTTATTGAGATATAATTAATGTACCACAAGTTCACCCATTTAAAATGTACAATTTAGTACAATACACAAGCTTGAACAACTATCATTGATATCTAACGCCAGGATATTTTCATTATCACCCCACAAACTGACCAATACACATTAGCAGTTACTCTCCACCCCTCACTCCCCCTGTCCCTGGAGTCCATTATTCTCTTTTCTTTTTCTATAGATTCCCCTGTTCTGGACATTTCAAACATACAGAATCATACAATATGTAGTCTTTTGTTTCTGGCTTCTCTCTTAGCATAACATTTCCAAAATTCATCTGTGTCATAGCACATATATGTACTTCACTCCATTTCATGATTAAATAATATTCTGTTTTATGATTGAATAATAATCTGTTGTAGAGATATTCTACATTTTTGTCCATTTATCAATTCATGGACAATGGGACTGTTTTCATCTTTCACCTATTTTAAATAGTGCTGCTATATACATTTGTATACAAGCATTTATTTTAATACTTGTTTTCAATTTTGGAGTACAAACTGAAAAGTAGAATAGCAGGATTATATAGTAATTCTATATTTAAATTACTCAACAAACACCAAACTATTTTCCACAATGGCTGCACCATTTTGTCAATCTCACTTTATGTATAAGACGCATCTCTTCAGAGATACTTCCAGTGCTTAAGATTCTAAAATTGTCTTCACTGTTCTAGTTAAGCCCTCAAAGGCTTAGTTTCTATGGATAATAGAGTAAGCATCTAAACCAAAAACATAAATAAACACTTTCTATTATAGACACCAGAAGAATGGAGGTGATTGTTTGCCTAAGGGCGTCAGTATATGTTCCATTTCTAAAATTGTTTCTTGTCAAAATTTTCCCAAGCACGCTGATTATAAAATGGCCTTAATTAAAATGCAAAAATATATTTTTTTGATTCCTTTTGAAAGCTAATAATAGTAAAAAAAAAAAAAAACAAGAGACAATGCCCCACCCACAAATATCCAAAGAGAGAGGAAAAACGTTTTCTTTGTATGTTTGAGGAACACATTTTTTGAGGTAGAAAAAGAAGACTGGCAAGACTTCTGAGGAAAACAGGCATAGTCATTGTACAAGTAATACCTATCCCAGAAGATAGATTATTTGCCTTGGAAGAAATGTTTCTGGTAACAACCATAATTTGAGGGATTAATTATTAAAAGAATTTTTACTGACTGACCAGCCTTTAGCTCTACCTCCATGGAAACTAATTGTTTGACAATAGTAAAGCATTTGAACTGAGTATAGAATAAATTTGGAAAATCTACTACTTTCAAGATGGGTTGTAAACCCTCTAAGAACACCCATAAACATTTAAAAGTTCAAATGATAAATGGATGGAAGTAAAGGGATCAAATATGTGAACTTCATATACCTTAGTATTTATGATTGACTCTGAATAAACAAACAGAAAAATATTTACTTGCATTCTTGGTAATATTTTGTAATCATTTAACTAAAGTGGGTAGAAAAAAGACTAAATTTTCTGCTCAAAACAGTGCTATGACCCTTCTCAAATGACTTTTGATTCAGAGATCCTAGTACAGCTGTGTGGGAGGCAGAATAACAATCACCCTCCCCCATTCAGTATGTCCATCCCTGAAATCCTCTATGGACATGTTATATTGCATGGCAAAAAAGAACTAAGGTTTTAGATGAAATTGAAGCCCGTAATCATATTGGGATTGGAGACTGCAAATCATCCTGATTTACATGGGTAGGTTCAATATCATCACACCGGTCCTTAAAAGTGGAAGAATGAGGCAGAATTTACAGGACAGTATAGCTATGGGAGAAGGACACGGAAGGATCTGAAACTACTGGCACTGAACACGGAGCATGGGAGCCACAAAACAAGAAATGTGAGTGGCCACTAGAAGCTGGAAAAGGCAAAGGAATGAGTTTCTCCTTAGAGTCTCTGGAAGGAACTCGGCCCCGCTGATGCCTTGACGTTCATTCACAGGGACCCATTTAAGATTTCTGACCTCCTTACCTAGAAGATGATAAATTGATCTCGTTTGAAGCCTTTCAGTTTGTGGTACTTTGTTACAGCAGCAATAGGAAATGAATACAAGTCCTAACCAACATTCGTGTGGTCCCAGTTGTAGTAAGGATTTTGATTAGAACTACAGCTAGAGAGGCCTCACACTATTGTTCCTCTTCGTGCCAGTTAATTATGAATCCCTAACCCATGCATTTCCGGATGGTGGGCAAAAGGTGTTTCGGATTTAAACAAGCTGTATTGGAAGTGATGGTGACTATATAAGTTAAAATGTCTGCTAAGCTTGAAATGTGGGAATCTTGTTTCCCACATAGCTCAGATGTGGGGAATTGGTGTGATCTTTAAGAGTTAGAATGTCACAAAAGAAGAATGAAGTGTTGAAGGACAGGCAAAATGAGCAAAGGAGTGCTTGGGGTCCTAGAATATCCCATCATTTTTTGGAATGAAACAGACTTTGCAACTGGGATAATACCAGAGTGAATAAATTACCAGCAGGGTTGTCTGAACTCCATCCTTAGAGAAGTATCAATGGCAACTGATAAGATTGATTAATCTAAGTACAATATTGATCAAATGGAAGAAGAGTAAAATCACCCCAGGGTTCTAGTACAAAACCCATAATCACTAGTTCATCTAGCTTAAAGATTTTGTTGTCTGTTACACAGACGAGACTCCCCTGCTAAAAACTCAATGTGAGCATTTGAAATAATTTGGCTTTAGTCCTTTATTCTCTGGCTCTAAATAAGGAACAGTGTCTGGAAATCATTGTATTTTATTTAGTTTTGTTCCCAACTCTCCTGCTTGCAAAACAATGTAAAAAAAAAAATCATTATTGTTAAGTTCATAGTGCGTTTAAAATTCTAGAGACTGCTTATTTAATTTGACAAACTGGCTTGTTCAGGGCCTCTGATCTGCATCCATTATGTGAATTTTGTCAAAATAATTCCCTATGTCCGCCTGTGTCTGCATACATTATCAATGTGTAATAATGCATTCTGCCTGGTCTTCATTTTAATTAAATTAAATTGCAGTGGTTTAGAGTCCTGGAAGTTCAGGAAATCAGCCATCCGCCTTTAGTAGCACTGCTATAAACAATTCTATTTTTCTTCAAGGTTATTGGCAACAACAATTGCATAATTATTTAGTACAGTAGTTTGTCAAGAAAGAGTGGTGTTTCTGGGCGAACTAGACTTCCTAAAGGTTCACAACGCATAGGAGTCTGTCTAAATTGTGTTAGAAACAGGGGAACATTAATAGTAATAAGTCCTAAGCTACAGTTGTTTTGCGCACACAAAACATTCCTGAGAACGATGCTTTAGTGGTCATAAATTTCCCTTCAGTAAAACCTAAGCAAGCTGGGCAGCCACAAAAATAGCATCCACTGAATATTTTAATAATAAATGGGTAGTGCTTTATAACTTGCAAAGTACTTTCACATACATTTTCTTATTTTAATCTGTGTAACATTCCTGCTTGGTATCCATGGCAGGATGAATATGATCTTCATTTTACAGAGGGAGAAACTGAGGTTAAGAAAGAGAAGTGACTTCCTTAAAGTCCTTCCTAGAACAAGGACTGTAGCTCGGGTCGCCCAGTTTTGTCTGCCTTCTATGCCTCCACTGCCTATCTTCCCTAAAGTGAGCAGCCCACCTTCCCAAGTACCCAGGCCAGTGCGCTGGTGGCTTTCTGTCAAAAAAGCCAGCAGAAATAATCATTTTTCATCATTTCTCCCCACTCATGAATCAATGAACTGTTCATTGAGAAGGGGGCTGTTTTATCCATTCAATTTTATAGGCACAATGCCAAGGATATGAGCTTTTCAAGGACCTACCAAATATTTGCAACCTAGAAAACAAGTTTATTGGCAACAAAGTATGAAAAGAAAATCAGAAAATTAAAATTAATGAGTGTGAAGTGTCTGAAAAATTGAGCATTGTTCTAGTTACTTTTCTCATTGCTGAGACAAAATACTGGACACCCAAAGTCAAAGGAAAATGTGTTTATTTAGCTCACAGTTTGTAGAGGTTTCAGTCCACAGTCAGCTGGATCCAAGGCAGGGTGGCCTGGCAGACAGGCAGAAGGAAGCAAGTAAGCCAAGGATGCAAGCAAGGGGTAGACAAGCCTCTTTCTATCCCTTATATCTTATTCAGGCTACCTGGCTTTAGGGTGGGTAGCACTTAATCCCACCCTTAATCCCAGGACATTTAATCTTAGCATCACATCCTTGATCCCAGCAGAGCTATGCCAAACCAATCAGTGGACTAATTTAGTAATCACACACTCTAGATCCAACCACCTCTAAAAATACCCCACCTATGGCTGCAAGAGACTTTGGGGGGAATCTAGATACAAGCCATAACAAGCATTATGTCAGTTTGTCAACTGCAACTTGGTTTTCATACTTAACATATGATATATGTTTAATATGGGATATGAGTTATATGCATTTCAATATGTCTGATAAAATATGAGATAGGACCTCCAAAAATAAGAGAAACTGGGCCCTAAAAAGGTTTTCAAACAGCCCTGACTAATTCTGGCAATCAAGTAGTACATACTCATTTCAAACTGCTGGTCTCAGTCATTAGTACATTGTGAAATCCATTTGGTGTGTCAACCGGCATTTTTCGAATAATAAAATAGACTGTGATAGAACGTAATGCAACAAAAGTGTGCAGATTGCTATAGAAAATATCAGAATGTCATGCCATCAAGAAAATGTTTTCTTGGAAAATTTTGTCTCAATTATGTGTGTGTGTGTGTGTGTGTGTGTGTGTCCCCTTGTGTATGTTGGGTCAAAACTGACAAATTGTTTCTTAGCATGACATTCAGGCATAAAAGCTTGAGCGCCATTGGTAAGATGATAAAGCCAAGTAAAAAAATTAAATGGTTTATCAAAACGGTATGACTTTTTTTCCAAGTCAGCATTTATGACTGTTCTTGCCTCCCAGTCCCTTCTACAAATCTATTGGGTCATTATGGAGGCACCCTTTGTGACTATGTGACCATACAATTTATCGTCCAAACCAGAGATTTGTGAGAATAAAAGGAAATTCTGTCAATAATTACATGAAGACAACACATGCAGAGTCATTAAACAACAACACTTTTCTTTCCATTACCCTACTGCACCCCTTTTAACCAGTTATTTGAAAAGATAGCCAGTCCGTTTTTAAGATGAGTCTATTTCCTAATCCCTACCCAAAGAAAAACTCCTAAATATTGCTAAAGGATACCAATCTTTTATTGTTCTTTACTGGGTGAGGGCAAAGAAGCTTGTTTTGCTTCAATTATTTTTGATGCCCCTGAAAGAAACTGACTCTCTAGACACCCTGACCCTCTTTCATATCACCCAAATGTACCAAGCCTCAAGGCCCTGCACACATGCTGCTTTCTCTGCATGGAATCTTCTTCCCTCTATACGCAGTCCCCAACTTATAAGAGGTTGACTTGGAATTTTTCATCTTTGCCATGGCGCAGTGGTGTGAAAACAGTACGCATTCACTAGGAACCATACTGTGGATTTTGAATTTTGAGCTGTCTGGGTTACTGATATGCAGTGTGATGTGCTCTGTTAATGCTGGGCAGCAGGCAAGAGCCGCAGCTCCCAGTCACCCATGCAATTACAAGGAGAAATAACTGCCATTTTGTGTTGCTAAACTGTGATGTTCAGTAGGTTAAGTATATTAAATGCATTTTCGACTTACAATATTGTGAATTTACAAATGCAAACCATTGTAACCCTCTAAGTCAAGGAGTTTCTGTACAATAGTCCTCTTTTATCTGTGGTTTCGCTTTCCTGGGTTTCAGTTACCCACCATCAGCTGAAGCCTGAAAATATTAAATGGCTAATTCCAGAAATAAACACTTTGTAAGGTTTAAATCGTACACCATTCTGAGTAGTGTGATGAAATCTCCCACTGTCCTATTCTCCATCCTCCCAAAGACGTGAATCGCCCCTCTGTCCAGTGTATCCATACTGTTTACGCTTTTACTGGTCCATTAGCCACTTAGTAGCAGTCTGAGTTACCAGATCAGCTGTCAGGATATTGCAGTGCTTGTGTTCAATTAACCTATATTTTGTTTAATAGGCCCAAAGCACAAGGCTACTGATGCGAAGGAGACATCAGGGCCCAGAACATGGAAGGACAGATTAACCCTGCTACTATGTGACAGTGCTACAAGGCACGTAGGGAAAAAACAGTACGGGTAGAATTCAGTACTATCCAGTTTTGGGAATCCAGTGTGTCTGCGTTGGGGAGGTGTCTTGTGACGTTTCCCCTGCAGTTAAGAGGTTAGTACTCTACCTCTTGAGGTAAACCTTTCCTCCATAAAGAAGCTTATCCTTGCATGTCCTTCTAACGTAAATTCCCTTGTTAGGCTTTCTTATAATACCCCTTATTTTCCCACTATTGTATTTATCACAATTTTTCATTTGTTTTTTCAATAGAATGTAAGCTACACCAAGGGGAATTCTGGCTGTCATTCTGTATTGTTCATCCTCATATTCTTAATGTCCCACACAGTACTTGTCAACAGAAGGTACTCACTAAATATTGCATATTTGTTGAATGAGTGAACAAACGAATAAAGAAACGGAGGCTCAGTGTGATGCCTTAGCTTTGCCTGTATGATGGGATGGTAGGGGTGGCCAGGAAGAGAAGTAAATGGGAACACAAAGGCACTCTCAATGTTATGGTTTGTGTCTAGATGTCCCCCCAAAGCCCCATGTGGTAAGAGGTAGCTGGATCTAGAGTGTGTGATTACTAAATTAGTCCACTGATTGGTTTGGCACAGTTCTGCTGGGATCAAGGATGTGACGCTAGGATTAAAGGTATTAGGATTAAGGGTGGGAGTACTGCCCACTCTAAAGACAGGTAGCCTGGATAAAATATAAAATACAGGAAGAAGCTGGTTAACCCCTCCTTGCTTGCATCTCTTGCTTACCTGGCTGCCTTCTGCCTGTCTGCCATGCCACCCTGCCTCGGACCGAGCTGACTGTGGACTGAAACCTCTACAAACTGTGAGCTAAATAAACCTTTCTTCCCCTAACTTTGGGTAACGGGTATTTTGTCCCAGCAATGAGAGAAAAGTAACTAAGACACACAAGTATGTACTTGAACCCAGTATATCACTTTAACTTCCATGGCACATAGGCCATCCAGAGTGGCTTTTATGTTGCTAGGCCTGGACAAAGTGGCCAGAAAGTAATCCCATACTGTAAGGCCTCGGTGTATAGGATCTCCTGGCAAAA
Organism: Hystrix cristata; assembly: GCA_004026905.1. Lineage (NCBI taxonomy): Eukaryota > Metazoa > Chordata > Mammalia > Rodentia > Hystricidae > Hystrix > Hystrix cristata. The sequence continues at coordinate 43,388 of PVJO010004509.1, read as the reverse complement.
ATGTTGCATAGCTACTGTCACTCCTGGATGCTTTTTATTTTTTTCCCACCTGTACTTTTTCTTTTTTCCAACTACGTCATTCTTAAGACTATCGTGTTTAACCCTTACTTTCGGAAATGTCTAGGGCAAAGATCCTAGGGAAAGTATTACCAAATCAAACTCAGTGATTCACTGAAAGGATAACAGATCAAAATCAGGTAAGAGTTTAAGACCACAAAGATGGCTCAATGTCGGGAAATCTATTACTATAACTCACTATTTTAATAAATTAAAGGAGAAAACCATGTATCTCCGTAAGCGCTGAAAAGCCACTTGATAAAATTTCAACATCTGATGCTCACACTCTTTGTAAACTAGGAGTAATAGATAAACAAAGCATTGCAAGCCACTGGACAATGTGTCAAACTGAGGAGCCTTTGGAGACATCTTATCCCAAATCACTTAAGAATAGGAAAAGATAGAAGAAACCTGAGAGCAGGCACGTGTTTTTAATAGATAGTATTTTTATACCTAGTTTTGGTCTAATTTTGCCACAGCCTGCATTTGGTTCTTTAGGTCTTTTGTCTTCTGATGCTGTTTTGCTTTTGCACTCACCCAATATTTGGAAATCAGGGCACATGTTTACTGTTATATTTTAATGACTCCTTTGGGGGGAAAAAAAGGTTTTCATCTTGTTAGTTACTCTTAAATGTCTTGAAATTGTTTTTAGATGTACCTTGAGTTCATGAGGATAACATGTAAATTTTTCACACCGACCATCAGATAGACTACTTTTAATTATATATTGCCTTCATAAATGCAACCATTACACATTCTGAGGCCTTAGCCCGAAGCTGTTGAGAATCATCTGCTTTAATCTTTTCATTTTTCATACATCAGCTTCATTGCACAGCATCTGTACCTTGGCTACTTAATGTCAATCTCTTATCCAAGCTTTTACAGCTGAATGGTATAGTCGTTAAACTGGATGTCAGGGACACCATGGCCCTCAGCCTTATTGCAGTTCCCGTGCCATTCAAATGCTGCTGCTTGAATAAGTAAGAATGAGCATTCGGTTATTTTTCCTATGTCAAGTGGCCTTGGGGAGCGAGCTGCAGTCTTTCACCGCACCTTCTTTATAAACTGGTGTAATATTTGCAATTCAGAGGAAATGCGGAAGGGGAGCTAGACCGGCAGTGAGCAGGGAAAGGTAGGAAGGGGATCCTAGGCTACACTTCCCAGGGGCTGGTGCAGGGCTCTGTGCTGGTTTGCATATGCTGGGGAGGCAGCCAGAGAGCATCGATGGGGAAGAATAAGTTCTCAGAGCCCTGCGAACACCTCCTTTGCGATACCCTTCATTTCATCGGGATTCCTGTCTCTTTGTATTCTCTCCCTCTCCTCCACACAGAGATATTAATGGGACTTTTTCTCAACCAAGAATCATTGTCAAGATACACATGTTCCTTTTGCAGAGGGCTTTGTCACCTAGTCATAGGACTGCACCTCTGACTTCACTGAAATATTCATGAATTGCTTTTTCCCTCCTTTTAAACTAGGCTTTTAGTCCTCAGTCCAGTGCCTTATATCATGCTGGGTTGATGATCTGAGGCGATGGGCGACAGGAAGGCTGGGAAATGGTAGTGGTCCATTCTGCTTATTTAGCTGAAACTCAGCTGTCACCGTATCAGGCAGAAAGGGGTGTCGAGGCTCAGCATTTTAAGCAGCAGTCATGGTGTAACTCTTTTTCCCCACATTTAATTACAAGAAAAATAGTAGGTGTTTAGCACACTGCAATTTGCTTTCATGAGAAGCGTGAATCTAGGCTTTGCTGCTACTGTATTTGCCAGTTCACATGCATTTGGAGAGCAGCTCGACTCTGCAGGGTGAAACCTCTGCCTTTTCATAGACCGACTGCAAGTTCTAGGCTTATCTTAAAGTAGGCTGTTGTCAGAAAGAAGCCGTGCCTTGGTACTCTAAGCAAGGAGCCACGTACAAAAGTACCCCAACACACAGCCATTCTCATTAAAGTCAGTTGGAATTTTGGACAAATTTTAAGTATAAATTATAACTTTATTAGCTCATAGAGCTTTCTCAAGAGAAAGTAAATCTAATAAAAATTAGAGGGAGCTTATTAAGTGGTTGCCTTTTTGCTATTTGTTGTGACTGGGGAGAAAAAAGTAATATAATTGTGGGGTTTGCAGCCAATGCATTTTTTTGTTGTGGACTGGAGAGCAATTCAGAGAGCAAATAGAAGGAGATGAAAAGAGTATGCGCGTCTCATTACCATTGCACTGAGAATGCTTTAATTGATGCTCTATGTAAGCATTTCCTGCTGCCGAATTAGGATGATCTTTAACCGTTACTGAGAGGGAAGAAGCAGGCTCCAAACCACCATCAGAGGTCACCAGGGCACACTACTTATTTGCAAAGCTGCACAATCACCTTCTGGGGAAGGGATTCTAGGGGAGCTCAACAGGCATACAGTGTACAGAAGGCAGATCCAGTAATTGCCAGGCGTGCTGTGGAGAAGGAGATGATGGCTTTAAGGGAACTTGTAATTATTGTTGTTGCGATTATTTATTAATCAAGACTTGTAAATGCTGGCAAGAGAAACAGAAACTGTGTTATTCTACACACATCGTGGCCTTAATGTGCTCTCTATCTAATTTTTCCAACATGAGATAGAGTGTTCCACTTAGTTTTTGGATTTGACCCTCAACTTCAATTTATCAAATGTAATCTGAAAGGAATAAAATTTATAATCACAGAGTTTTAGGGCTAAAGGGGAATGAAAAGAATTATCTAGTACAGTGATCTTTAATCTGAGAATTGTATTTGGATTTCATGACATCAACGAATCACCTAGAATTATTTACAAAATTCCATTTGCATTTGTACTTTTCTAGGAAGACTTGCCATAACTTTCACCAGATTCACAATAAAGTGTCACAAAGAGGGTCTAAGAATCAGCATTTCTAGTCACCTTCTTGTCGTCTTGCTACCAATAAAGAACACAACTCACAGAGGTGAAGAGTAATTTTTTGAGCCCACACATCTAGTTAATGGGATAGCTACGAGACGAAGTCTGTTCTGTCTCTTGATCTAAAACCAACACTTTCCAGGTGTTTCAGCAAGTAGAGGAACTACAATGAGACATTAGGGAGCTCATAGACAGCATTGATTTGTGCTATGAGCGTAACCTGAACTAGGTTACCTCTGCAATTCCTTTCAGCTCTGAGATCCTATCTCTACCCACCTTATTAGACAACAGCATTGAGAAGACGATCCCCAAATAATTTCTATTTAGAAATTAATTCCATTTCGTGGTATCTTCTCCCCTCCTCACTGATCCTCATTGATAATGCTTGATGGAGGCTAATATTAAAATGAGTTTCTATTCCATGCATCTTCGCCAGCTAACAGCTGATAGAAGTGCATCCCTTCAGGACTGGCTTTATGATTTGCAGGGCCCCATGAAATGAAAATACAGAGAATATGGCAAGATGGTGGCAGTAGAACATTAAAGCAAGTGTGGGGCCCTTCTAAGCATGGACCAAACTGATCCCTTCTATAAGTTTTGGTGGAGTGGAAGGCAAAGGGAAGCCAGTCTGTAATTTTATGTTGCCCATATATGATTCACAAAGTTAAAGAGTTGTGTATTTGTGATCACAAAAACTTTTTGGTTTATCTGTGCCTTTGCTCTTACGCACCCACGGACATGCACAAACAAATTAGTTTTACTAAAATTACCACTTTTCCCCTTCCCCTAATGCCAAAAACCAAAACTAGTTTGCTTGAATTTTTCATTTTTGGATCTCTTGTGTCGGCATTGTTTAAGCACCTGTTTTCGTTACCAGTTTTCATAACCAAATGACAAAGGAAGAACTGAGCTCTCTGGGGGCATCTAAAGAGTCACGTAAAGGCAAGTACTCAAAAATAATGGCAGATGACACGCCAACTGGGACCAGTTTAAGCTGCAGAAAGGGAGAAGCAGCTTTGGGATATGCAGTGTATTGTGTCAATACCCTCAGGCTTAAAACATTATGAGGACAGAAAGCGTTTTAAATCTAGGAAGCAGAAGTCTGGAGTTCCAACAGGTAAGCAGGTTTACCGACTGGGAAAATGGCTAGGACTTAGTATACTTGGACTATATATATTTCAATAGAGTAGAGGCACCCAAGACACCACATTCTGCACTTCCTATTTTAGTGGCGTACCAGGGTTCCAAGTTTAATGCACAACATCTGTGCTTCATAGGAGTTGAAGCCAAATGTTGGGTGATGTCTCATTGGTTAGCTATATGCAGAAGCCAAGACATAATGTGCACAAAGTGGAATTTACACTTGCAGCATTCTAAGCAAACTCAGTCTTCTCGGCAAACTAAAGGCCAGCTAGCACAGAAAAAATATAAATCGGGCAAATCAATTTTGATTAGTTTCCTGTGTAGTCAGTTGTTATATAAGTGACCCAGTACTTCAAAGCCTGCTTTCTGAGTGCATTTTGCATTCTACAAAGGTAAGAAAGCAGTCTTTCCTGTACTTTTCCTACAAAGGAAGAGAGAAAAATTATACTATCACAGCTTAATCCTGCAGAGAGCTTCTCTCTTCGGTTTGGCAGAACAGCCTCCAACTCAAGACCTAGAATAAAGTTTAACATCCACAAACATATGGTACCTACCAAATGACAGCATTCATTCATTCATTCACTTCGTATATTTATCCAACATGCACTGGCTGATCACTTTTGGGTAGCCAATGCTATCCTGCGTGTGATCATGTACTGTGCTAGATGAAAGCATTTGCCATCAAATTTCAACTCAAATCAGAGGCCAGGAATAAATGCAATATCCAGAGAATTATCAAACAGTGTGAACATGAAGCAACTATTTTACAAAATTCTAATGTGCTATGAACTTTTTGTTTGCAGTGTCTGTGGGATATGAATATGAGACATGCCCTGACTTTATTCTCTGGGAGCAAAGGACAGTCATTTTACAAGGTTTCGAGATGGATGCGTCTAACCTGGGAGGCTGGTCCTTGAATAAGCATCACATTCTGAATCCTCAGAGTGGTAAGCAACTTTTAAATTTTCGATTAATACTGTTTCCCTAATGTTATTTAAGGCGTATTTATTGCAAAGAATTTGTAAAAATACAAGAGAAAAATCACCTGCAAGAACACCACTTAGAGATGACCAAGTTAGTACATTTCCTTTCAAGTAACTATAATTTAATTTTGATTTGGCATTAGTGTATAAGCATCAGAACACTCTTGTCCAATCTCTTCCTTCCTCAGACCACTTTTTCTGCGGTGACTTCCTCCTAGTTTATAATTGAAACATGAAATAAGTCAGGAAAATAGACCACATGTGGGCCCCGATCCCAAGCTTCTCCCAAGCAGACTGATTTTGCTAGCCTGGCTGTCACTATTTCATCTGAATTCCTCCACCTCCTTTTATAGCCTAGTGGAAATCACTCATTGATATTTCCATCCAGCTTTCCTATGAACATCTACTGGTAACTTTTCACTATGGAATCAAATTCCTTTTCATCTAAAGAGGCAGATCCTGAGAAAGCTGTAGCAGAATGTGTACTTTGCATTATTTTTCCAGAAAATGAGAATGAGAAGGCGCTGAGGCAGCTACACTCTTCCACCCACCCATCCTTGTATTCAGCCTACATTTATGGAACAGCTGGCCAAGACCGAGTTATATCACAAGGCTAAGAGATGGGTTTAACAGTCATGCCCACGACCTTACTTCATTTGCATCATAATTGACTCAGCAGGGCCAATAAGCGGCAAAGGCCAGGAAATTTTGATTGGGACCCCAAAGGTGAATGAGTTCACTGCTGTTGTTCCCTCTGCATCTCCTTCCCCGTTCAAGAAAGATCCTAAATTCTTTTTCAATGTGTTTTCCTTTTAGCAGCAAAGATTCGGGCGCAGATATAAAATGTCAACTTTTTTCTCTGCTGTCAAAAGGAGAGCCACAGTTTTAAAAGTACAAAAACGAAAGGCCAGATGCCACTTACTAAATTATTAGGTTTTTTGTTTTGATTCGAAAGAGTTTGACATTTTAAGCAGCCGTTGCTTTTCCACTCACTTTTATTGGCGTATATGGATTGTCCCTTTCAAATGACTGTCATTGACATTAAACACAAAGTGGGAAATGACCTCGATCGAACCAGCCCCCAGCCGGGTGCTCCTGATCCTGTATCCTCTTATTCTTTGCTTCACACGGGCCTTAGAATGCCAGGGAACCATTCAGAAAGTTGGCTTTAGGGGCCACCTGATTTCCACAAATGCATTTCCTCCAGCACCGTTCACCCATTATTACTTTTCAGGTAATAGATGCCAAGTTACTTCTGAGCATTTTGGGGTTTTTTGTTTGTTTGTTTGGTGCTGGGGATCGAACTCGGGTCCTTGCACTTGCTAGGCAAGCACTCTACCGCTTGAGCTAAATCCCCAACCCCTACTTCTGAGCAGTTTTAACTGCTTTATTGAAGTACAATTCGTGGACCATAAAATTCACCTATTTTAAGTGTACACTTCAATGATTTTTTAGTAAATTTGTAGTTGTTCTACCATCACTAAAACCAAGTTTGAGAGTAATTTTAACACATCAAAAAGATCTCTTGTGCTTACCCACAACTCCACTAAATCTGCTTTCTCTCTCCACATTTCTGATAATTTCCTTCTGAGAAAGAAGCCTCGCTTTGGATAGTTTTTTTAAGAAATGCATGTTCACTTTGTTATCTCATTTGTAGTGGCTTTGTGCTTCTCACTGAGGACCAGTCACACTTGCCAGGAAACAGATCTGAGGCCACCTCTGCCACTGCCCTTCAGCCTGGCCTTGGATGCAGGAACACCACTCTGGGGACATTTCTGAAGTTTTAGGAGCAGGAATGATAACTGTGAGGGAGAAGCCTTGGGAACACCAATTTAGAAAGCAATGCTCTGTCCCCTCAGGTCAGATGGTCTTTTCTGACTGATTAAGGCAGGAGCAATGTCTTTCCAAATCCCCCGCTCCGCTTCTCTCTAGAAGAGGCCTGACTCTTTAGGCGCCCTACTCTTTTGGTCTGAGACAGATAGTAGATTAGAAGAGAGAATCTATCTTCCTCCAATTTCTTCTCACTGGTTAAAAAGACACCTATAATTAGATTGGATGTCTGCTGCCATTCTATTCTTTAGTTTTTCTTTGGCTCCAACATCGTTATGCAGTAGGTAGTTTCCACTAGGCAGTGTTTTCAGACCATTTGTCATTTCAGTTGCAGCAATGATATTTAGCTGGCAATTAACCAAGGACTGTGGAGAGCTGTTTCTGAATATTATGCCAGATAGATAGGTAGGTAGGTAGGTAGATAGATAGATAGATAGATAGATAGATAGATAGATGATAGATAGATAGTTCCTACTTCCACTGAGATAAAAGCACTAGGAACTGGTGTTTTTCAACATTATTCCCTCAACATTCACCCTCTTAATAATTGTAGAGAATGTATATTCATTCTTTTTTAAGAAAACTTGATTTTTTTTAATTATGAAAAAGATTTATGCATGAATCATCTATTACAGGGCTAACTTATAGATTTTATCAAACATATTCCCTAGTGTTTCCTACCAGTAGTGTTAAAAATTATCACAAAGAACAATCCAGGATACTAATTGAGCATCTTCATCTGTCTGAAATAGATAAAGCATTTCCTTTAATTTAGCCTCCAAAACAGGTCAGTAGTTTGTCAACAAACAATTTTACTGGGAGAGGAAGAAAATCCCCATCTATCATACTGGCATATCTCCCAGTTTGTGTTTATATCCTCTCAGTCATGTAGTGAGAGAAATATGTACAGTGTCCCTTGTTGTTCATAAGTCTGAAAAATGGTTTCTTCTTTGAAATCAGCATAAAGCACCACCCACGGGCTTCCAAGGGGAATTTTTATTTCAGATTTATTTATAAGCTTCAAAAGAAGTTCTGAGAAAGGTAGCAGAAGAGTGAAGTGTGTTCAAAAGTGTGCTTACCCTATTACACAAAAGAATTAGCTTTTTATCAGAGAAAAGCAAAACTTGGGGAAGACAAATGTACAATAGGCCCCATCCTATTGTGGGGTGTCACTGTTGACTATAAACAAATCTTAGCAGGAATTTGGCCTTCGTATAAATAATGTGTGTTGTCCTAACATCATTCGATTCTGTTTTCAAAATGAGTATGTGTGGCAGAATAAACTGGAAGGGGGGGCAACAGTAATTGATTAAGATTTCCAAGAACATAAACAAAATATTTTCAGAGCAACCTTTTGCAGAAGAATTGACGTTAAATCATTGTTGCTAGATGGTATGGCCCGGTTCTGTGTAATGGAAGGTTAAACGGATCCTTGAAACAACAAAAACACCCTTCAGAATGATCTATTTTTCCGGGGCAGTACAAAAGGGGTTTGCTCATTTTTGTTTTGATTGCTTCAGCTTTAAACAGGAATGGTAATTTCAGTACATGGGCATTTTAGTACCTTGCATGAAAGCAAGACATCAGTTGTTGAGATGTAATCAGAAAGTACATTGCCTTGTGTTTTATTTCCTTTAATCATTCTTCTTTTTTGATGGAGTACTGGGCTTTCTAATCGAAAAGGGGAGTTTTTGAATGCAGCCTTAGAAGAATGGGTTAGAATAGCTATCTTTAGTTTTTAAATTGCCAGAAGCCTGGTAATAACATGTCATTTTGAGGGTAATTGTTAACTATACTGTTATATTGATATAAAAAAGTGGAGACCTACCTGTGAAAATAGATGCTAATAGCAAATCTGGTGCTCCCAAGCCAATAATTGGGAAGATTTTTGAATAATATGCCCTATAGTGCAATGCTGAAGTAGTGACATGCTAAACAGCGGTTCCTTCATTTATTAAAGAATACATCATAGTCTCAGTGGTAGGACATTCTGTTAGCAAGAGTTAGGAGATTGCTTTTTAGCGGTGCTGTGCAACTGTCATTTCAGGTCTCATTCACTTCCTCCCAATTTGTTTAAACCGTAATATTTGTCACACTACAATTAAATGTGTTTGGGGAAATGAAATTTGGTCCTATTAATTTTACTTAACTATGCAAAATCAAAAGAAATTTCTTTACTGGCTAATAAACTTATTAATAAAATAGGAAGAAAGTACTGCTTCTGAAGGTACCTCATAGTTCTGCGATAAAAGACCAATTTGCTAGGGTGTAACTCACAGCTGCTCTTGCAAATCATATGTTAGAAAAGTAATCAGAAATCATCCTGGGAAGGAAAGTGAAAATACTTAAATTTGAAATCCAGAAACCAGATGATGGATGCTATTTCTGTTTCCTGGAAGGCCCCTTCCAAATATATATTGGTGCCGTGGTGTGCATATTTTACCCTCTTATTTATTTTCGCCAGCAATGCTCCCATCACAGAGTGATCAATAGTTTCTATTGTAGGGCTGTAGGACCAAAAGTTGGAAGAGAACTGAGGAAGACATTTCAGGAAACGTTCAGGGAGAGTAAGAGGCAGCCTGAGGAGATAGATAGCAGGGAGCAAGGGAGAGAAAAAGAAGACTTACGGTGTAACTACATTCATTCATTTGCTGTCAGTGACTTCAGTCTGACACATTGGCATGCCTGCTCACAACACGGATGTTTCATCTGCCCCGGCTCATCTGGGCGACTTGAGCTATTCGGCACAGCAGTACTTGTTCCGTGGATTTTCTGCCCAGGCTCAGCAGGTTTACAAAAATCATTGGGATTTGGACAAGGCAACTGCAAGAGACTCAAAGCCTATTTTCAACATTTACTGAGCACTTATAATGACTTGGCCACAGAGATTGGCCTTAAAATACAGAAAAGGAATAAGACAGGGAGTTTGCCTGCAAGAAGCTCATTCACGTTCTAATGCGGGAGATAGAGAAGTGATGAAAACTGAGTCATACAACGTAGCAAAATTCATAATAGAGGTATGGAAAACAAACTATGGGTACCCAAGGAGAGAGTGACTAGCTTCCTGGACAGAGCCCTGGGGAAGATTTGTGTTGAGCTGTGAAGGACAGACAGAAGTTCCACAAACACATGAGATGAGATGAGGAGAGCACTCACTATGGAGGGAATAACGGGGTACAAAAGCGGAGAGGTGTGGAAATATGTGAAAATAATTTTAACATATTTAACATAGTCCTACGGCTGGATCTCAAGATTTGAATGACACTGACAAGAGAGGGACTGAAGAAGTAGACTTTGTACATATTAACAGTAAGGAATGTGTCCCTTAGCCTATGGGGGATATACAGCTATTGAATGGTTTTAAAACAGAGGGTAAAATAACCTCTATAGAAAAAGCATGCACAATGGTTTGGAGATGGTATGGATGGAGACCAGAAAAGTTAAGCAAAACTGAATTAAAGCAGTAACAGCAGGATACATTTTAGGAGATAGGCTCAATGAGAGTTGGTAATTAATTAGGTTTAAAGAACAAAAAGAAAAGTTATAGTGATGCCCAGATTTCCAACTTAGGTAACTACACGAACAAGATACCACTCATGGGATGACTAGAGAGCTCAGAAAGAAGAGGAAGATTGGATAAGGGATGCAGGAAAAATAGTGAGTTTAGTTTTAAACTTTTTGATTTTGAGGTACCCATAAGGCATCCAAGTAAATTCTACTGGGAAATTTTTCTACTTGGTAGGAGAAAGTTTCAGCCTACGGAGATGAGTGTTAAAGCTGTGGGGATAGATGAGATCACCCAAACAAGATGCCTGCAAAGCATTTTCATAAGATGGTATCTCAATTTCTTGCACTGATGATAGTGAGATATGGTCCAAAACAGTGGAAAAATTCAAGTTCCGTTTATATAGCTTTGAAGTGCATTCTGACAGTAGGATTTCTTTCCGTTTCGCAAAAGTAGATTACCTCATGATTGCATTTTGCTACAGCTAATATTAAAATTGACTGATATAGGTGCTTTATTGAGGCATTTAGAATCAACCTTAAAGAAACTCATTTTATTTCCCCACTTCATAGACAGACAAACTGAGGCAAAGTGTTACATTACTATTTGTTGTAATTCTGCAGTTAAATGAAACGAAGGGGAGCGTGTTTCACTTTCAGTTTCTCTTATGCAAAACCAAACTCCTGGTTTTGAACAATGAGAGAAAAGTTTAAATGTTGCCAATATTTTTGTGTGGTAATTGTTTTTTTTTTTTCTTAAAAAAAATCCCTTTTTTTCCCTCATGTCTAGGAATCATACATAAAGGAAATGGAGAAAATATGTTCATTTCCCAACAACCCCCAGTTATAGCAACCATAATGGGTAATGGACACCAAAGGAGTGTAGCTTGCACCAACTGCAATGGCCCAGCTCATAACAACAAACTCTTTGCTCCTGTTGCCTTAGCTGCCGGCCCTGATGGCAGTGTGTACGTTGGTGACTTCAATTTTGTAAGGAGAATATTTCCCTTGGGAAACTCCGTTAGTATTTTGGAATTAAGGTAAGTCTCCTTTAATCTCTATGCTTGCCTAGCGGATAAAGGAAAAAAAAAAAAGCAAGAATGAAGTAACATGAAGAGACAAGGTATTGCCAGAAAGTGTAGAAAATGCAGTTGCCAGTACTGTAGCCCTAAATTGCAGGAATAGGAAGAATGGTCAGTGTGCCCCTTCATCCTGCTTGAAGAGAGCTTTGAGCGCTCCTTTGGAGAACCAGAAAGTATTGACATCCCCGTATTTGAAGACTTCTCGGTGCAGTGTTGCCACTGACATGGATCTCAATACTTCCAACTGGTCAGGTAACTCACTCGCCGATGGCCATTATAAATCCTAATAAAAATATCTATCCCATGATAGCAGGTAGAGGTATTGCCAGATCCAAAAGAATAAACTTCCTATATTCTTTAGGTCAAAACTTTTGAAGTGGTCATTTTATAAAGAAAAAAATGCAAGTCTATTTTTTCATGGCATAGTGAAGAGACACAAATTAGTTCTCTACACCTTTAAAAACTCAACTCCATGATGATTAAAGCATTTTCTTATTCTATTCCAGGAATTTTCTTAAAAGTACAAAAATGTTAATACTTTTTATAAGGAGTTCATAACTTTTGTTATTCCATGCCCTGAAGTTTCCATGAAGATTGCAACTAGACTGGTTTCATCCGCTTATTTCTTGCCTTTCTAAGGCTATAAGAACAGTATATCCTCTGGAATCCAAAAAAAGGAAGCATCCACCCCGGTTCCATGAAGGATAAATAAACCTGCCCCTTCTCCTCTGGGCAAATTGGTAGAGCTTTTCTTCTCATTGGTTATGAAAGCTTTAACCCTGACACATGCCTCTGGAAGTTTAAGCTAAAAGTTTCTCTATATTCCAGAAGGTTTTGATGCCATCCCAGGAACTATTCCACAAAATAATTTTTGCTCCAGGCATCTTTTCAATAACCTCAAAAATAGTGGCTGAGATAGCAGACACACTGATGAAGCAAATTTCATGTTCAGAGTACTATCAAGGTGTGTCGGTTCATTTTAATTGTCAAATTAACAGGATCAAGAGAGTCCCAGAGCAGTGATTGGATCAGGGAGGTACTGTGCTCATCAGTGGCTTACTCCACTGTTACTCATAGCTAAATGTGTTATCAGGAGATGGGGCCCAATTAGAAGAATGATTCGGGGCATGCCTTTGGAGGGTATTTCTTCACTGGCACTCTCCCCTTGTGCTCTGATTCCTGAACACCACGGCTTTGCCCCACCATGGCCTTCTACCATTGATGTTCCTACCTTGGAGCCAGGCAAATATGGGCTGAGATCATGGGACAAATAAACCGTTTCCTCCTTTAAAATGTGTATGTCTGGCATTTTGTCCCAACAATGAGAAACCTGGCTAATACCCAAGACTGGTCAAAATATATGAGAACTCTTGAGTCACTTTGATTTAACAGTCATGTTCACTCTAGCATGGAAATTTGAATTTATAAGGGCATTCCTCAAAATGTTTCAGATCGTCATTGTTTGCTTTGGAATCTACTCCTCTTTTCTCGGACTGAGTTATTCCTTCACACCAAGCTGGGGAAATCTTCTAGTCCCAAGCCCCAATCTATTTTTCACATTAATTCATTCCAGTTTTAATACATTTCTTAATTATAATTGCAAACGCTGTCATAGGGAAGAAAGCTGTTAAATCCCTTGGCTAATAAAAGATAGACTGCTAAGACTTTATAAAGACAAAACACACCTGCAAGTCTAGAGAGGTGCTAATCATAGCCCCCTACCATACTCAAGTGTTCTTCTACCTCAGGATGCCACATCTCATGGGGACTTGTGATTTCCAGTAATGTAGCTCTTTGGGCAGCTACTTCCTTGAAAATCAATAAGAAGCCCAAGATGCTTATGTGCCTGGATTTGGAAATGATTTCTACAACATTTTACACTGTTTTCAAAACCCTAAGGCTGTTGAGAACATCTACATGATGCCAAACATGGATGGGAGCACTGAACGATTCATTCAACATCTGAACATTTCCAGTCATGCAGATACTAGCTGTCGAGTAGACAAAGATCTTGTCTCACTTGAGCTCATGGAGTTAACCCTATGAAGCCTGTGTAGCCAATCCCTGTGTGCCCGACTCCTTAAGGGAAAAATAGTAAAATTATCTATAAAAATAATATAAAGAAGCACCAGCCAAATTTAGTCCTTTCCTTGGTAATTTAAATGTAAATTTACCTAAGGTGGAACAATTGTCATTCACTGATGAGATTCTCTGTTGGTCAAGGATCCTTAACAATTCACAAATTTGCATTTTAGTCCAAAGTACACCTTATGACCTTCAACACAAAGTTATTTGAAGTATAAAGTAGAATAACTTGAACCTTAGTTGAAGGCGATTTTCTCAGTATAAAGAGAAATTAGTTTTCTGACAGTTTGAAGTATTGTCTAATGCCTGTATTCATTCTTACTCCATAACACCATTTTCTCTCATTGTCATAGATCTTCAGACGCAGAGGCACATACACACTATGAACTCACACACCTGGGCTTTCTCACTTAGTCCAAATTGCCCTAGCTGATTTTTCTCACCGAAGATTTTTTTTTTAATAATTTTGCTGAACGTTTTTTGTTAGTCCCAGATTTCTTTGAGACTCCATTTAAGCCTATGGGCCCTCTCCCAGAAAAATCACTATCATCACTCAAAATTTCACATATGATTAAAGTGGTCACATTTTGCCCTCCTTTGACCCTCCTCAGCCTGTCCCTATAGCAAGGTCCTGTTACCGACTCATGGTTAGGATCTCTTGCATTAAGTTCAAGGAGAAAAATGATTCCCTCTTCTCTGTTCCAACACTCCTGTGATTGGCCATCTGCAAAATAAGCTGGTTGGATACACATGGTCATTATGATCTAATTGATAGGTAATTCCCTATTTGACTATATAGTCAAGAACAGCAAACCAATTTACATCAGCACACATTATCTGTCATGTTTACCCAGAAATTAACATAGTTCTTATAGATTCATCTTTCTCAAAAAGCATCTATCTTGACCAGTAGCCTATGTGTGTATATTGAATCTTTCAAAGACAATTGGTGGATTTATATATTCTCTTTGTAACTGTTCTAGATTTAAGCTTCCTGGGGAAGAATAAGTTGATTTAATAAAGCCACGCTATTTTAAGAACCATAATGTTACTGAATTTTGCTGTGTTTAGATAGAAACATCATTTTCTACCAGTTTTGTTGTTGTCATTATTAAGATCAGTTAATTTAATTGTTCCCTGCTCCACACACTTAGTCATTTGACTTGGTTGAGTCTTCTGTTTCCTTGAAAACACAGACTAACATAGTCATTTTTATTGGTTATTCAAAATTGTGAATAGAGGAGCAGTATTGTTAACAGGTTATTGTAGAAAGCAATAGAGAACCTTCTAGATCTTGACCTGCTGCCATATTATATATCACATAATGTAATTACTCTGCACTCTACTTCCTTATCTATAAAGTTAAATTCAAGTTTATATTTGTTCATCCTCTTACATGTCTCATACAGTATAACTTGTTTTGAGATCCACAGATGATAGTCCTCAGCCCAGTGTTTGATGATACTTTGAGGGGACACAAAGTTTTCCCCTAAGGGATGCCTTTCTCTCCTCCCGTTTGTTCCATAGTTGGACCACATTTAACAATTCCAGATGCTCATTGACATTTTGAAGATTGGAAGACTGTAGAATTTTTCCAATTCAGCCCTCCTGGTCCAGACTATCCCCAATCGAGCTTCTTTCATCTGACTTCAAAATAACCTCATTTTCACTAGTTGCCAATCATGTATTTTCTCTTGTCAGTCCCCAATTGGCTGAACAAAGAAAGGAAAAGTCAATGATATTGTTTTTAGACATCTACCAAGAGACATACTATTGCTTGTTATTCAACTCTATAGTACCCCTTTGCCTGTTTTCTGTAGATTTTATCCATAAGTACGCATCTCAGTACTTCTTTTCAGTCGAAGACTGAGGTGAGATAATAAACCTGCAGAATTTTCAAAAATATATTCTGTGAAGACTTTTAAAAATAGATTCAGATCTATATAGGCCAGTTTAGGTCTTTGTTTTCCTAGGGATTTGCTCCACGTGTGAATGCACACACATACACACACACACACACACACATTTCAGTAGTACAAAAGTAATAGCATAGCTATGTGACTTTAACATTAGAAAGATCCGTGAAGGTATCAGATCCAACATCATTCCCAGTGTATGCCTGACAATTTGTCGTCTCTACTTTTGGATCTCTTTCAATGATGTGAACTTTAAATACTTCTCAAGAAAGCTGATGGCATCTTTGGATGCCTCTGCTAAAAAATTCTTCCTTATATTCAGTTTAAATCTACCTTCATGAAACATTCAGTTAGTAGTGGCAAATGTGAGCATCAGAGGCAGCACAAGCATCACTTATCTCTTACACTGGACAAACCTTCACAAGTGAGAAGAACAGTGTCCTAAGTTCTTGAGCTTTTTCTTCTTCAATTCCAGCATTCTCAAGTCCTTAAACTATTTCTCATCAATTATGATTGCTTCTTTTTTTTATTAATCATGGACTCAGGGCCACTTTACAGTTTTCTTAAACTAACAGGGATAGTTACATAAGAAATATAGGAAACGTCATTTCAAGTGCTTTGCAAAGATTCAAATATGTAATAGCCCCTTGCTCCCCTCTCATCTCCTAACTTCACAATTCTATTAGAAAACCCATTAAGTATAACTGGAAGTGATTTATTCATTATAAAAACCTCATGCTGCTATGTTTCAGAATTCTGCTATTCTCAAGATATTTATTTTGTCCTTCCCTTAAAAATGAAAAAGAGAAGAAAATAAGAGGCTGGTAAATGTTTCTTGATACCTTGAGTAATTTGGACTCAAGAAACATCAACGTGACATGAAAATTTCTCTTGAGATTTTACTGTTTCTTTTCCAATGGCTGGTTAATATTTCTTGCATTGTTCTCAGGATTTGACTCCTGTCATGGACTGGAAATGAAGTAGACCTAAAATAGCACCAATTTAGGGGCAGTTAGCATGCTAAGGGTCAGCGGATCTTGTAGAGCACTTGGCTGAAGGAACAAATGGAACCTGGGCTTTGGAGCATTCTGCAAATAGCTGACAAATGGCCATGAGCCATATTCTTGTCAGCAGCACTGGAGCTACAAATAGTAGAAACACTACATGTATGTGAAATAGGTGGTGACCTCCTCAGTTTGAGCTTATGTATAAGCAGTGACACTCAAAAGTTCTATCTACCTCACCCACTGGTTATCTTCAGTGTCTAAAGTTTCGCTGGTCATCCTCAGTGTCCAAAATTTCCATTCTAAAAAAAGCGTTACTTTAAATTGAGATATTATATCTCCTAGAGTCCCCACATAGGGGCTTTTCTTAGAAGGGCCCATCATGCTAAAAATCATCCATTAGTCTATGCACATGGTTTCGTGTATCAGATTGCTCCTCGCAGAGACTGCGAGCTGAAAGCAGGGCTCTAAAACACAAGATGGGTAAGTTGTGATCAGGGTGAGAAACAGAGCCAGGGCGTGGGGGAAGTCGGTCTTAGACAGTCATTGCTAGGGCGGGAAGCCCTGAGAAGTCAGTGATAGGCAGGCGTGAGCACTGGGTTTTCAAAGGAAGAAGACCACAGAAGGGCAAGCAGGAAAGGAAGTTTTTTCTTTACCACCAGATATACCTGGCCGAGAATAAGGAAAGAAGCGGAGGAGAGCAGGAAGAGGAAGTAAAGTGTTGCTGCTGTGACCAAGCAAGCCTTTCAAACTCCTGCGGTGCCAAGTCACCAGACAATGGCTCCAACACTGGCATATTTCCTGTTTTCTATTGCTCATGTCACAAGAATATAAAATAATAAATTGTATGTTATATTAAATGAAAGAGGCCAGGCAAAAAAAGCACAAATATTATATGATTGCATTTAGGTGAAATATCTAGACTATAAGCAAATCTGTAGAGATAGAAATCAGATTTTGGATTGCCTAGGACTGAGGGAGAGGTGGATGGGAAGCAGCTATTAGCAAACAGTACTGAGTTTCTTTACAAGAGAATGAAAATCTTCTGTTGGACAATAGTAACAGCTACACAACTCTGAATGTATGGGAAACTGCTGAATGTATGTTTTAGAATGGTGAATTTTATGGTATATAAATCGTGTCTCAATAATTTTCTTTTAAATTAAAAAGAAGAGTAGACAGTCCTTTTCATCATTTGGATCCTGAGAAAATCAAAGATCAATCCCACAGATGCTGTCATTAATAGAATCTCTTGCTCTAAAAAGATTTGCAATTACACTTCTTCCTCCTCCTCATTCACGGCGAGCTTCAAACCTGTCAGTTGCCAGGTGCTTATCCCACTGACGGCCCAGGCACTTGTGAAGAGCTCACACATGGGCACCTCAGCATGTAGTCCGTTACCAGCTAGACAGCAAGCTGACTTTGGTGGTGGCTCACTCTTAAATCCTTAACTAAAAGTAATTCTGAGACAGAACAAGGTCACACACTGGAAATAAATTCCGTCATTTTCACTTCCTCCCTCTGAGATGTTAATGAGAGAAGCTGCTCTGCATAATATGGGACATCTTTCCAAATTCACAATGACATTATTGGCAGGATCAGAAGCAGCTGCAAGAAAATCAAACCATCCCCCTCCCTACTCCTTGCCATCGCCTAAGAATTTCAAAACTCTTTGTGACCACACAAATGGGTCGTTCTGGTATTTTCACAACTAAACTTCCTCCAGGAGAAGCAAAGGTGTTACAGTGATGAGAGCCAGCCTCAAGTAAGCTCACCCTATAATTTAGAGGCACAAAAGCAAGCAAGTGTCTGAAAGACAAAGAAACTGAAAGCGGTGCAAGTGCCTGAGGCCAGGTTTCTGATCAGAGCTTAGCATGCTTCCTGGTTGGCCTTGTGGCAGCCCACAGGATACCTACCTTTTTGAGATGGGCCAAGAAAACAGAAAAGTCAGCGGACCCTGACCTGTGGCCCAGCTAGTAAAATCCCAGGAAGGTTCTTTTTAAAAAGAATTGAATCCATTTTAGCAGATGGTCTCAAATGAAATAATTTTGTATCTTTCCTTCTTCCCTGACACTCCAAAGAATAAAAATGTTTTCTACTTTAGAGAAAAAGTTTGTTATCTTTGTGTTTTCAAAATGACACAAGAACCAGACTTAAAATGATTTTAACATGAAAATGACTGTATTTCACAGATGATTATAGCCGTTTAACTCCTGGCAAACTTGACCCAAAGTCAGGCCTGTACACAGGTTGTGCTCCACCTTGTCCTGGAGCGAACCTCCCTAGGCAATGCTCCTTGCCAAGGGGCTCCCAGATCAGGGGCCGCCAAAATGCTGTGCTTTTCCTGGGCGGACGGTTCTGTTTCACCCACCTCAGTTGTCCTTCTGAAGCATGGAGGACTAGATGACACAAGGCTTTAATGGTAGATGTAGGTGATGTTTTACTGAAGCTGTTTTGATGCAGCAGTTTTGATACCAGGGACATTCTGTCATAGTCTAAGAAAAAAACCTTCATGCTCTCAACTTGTTGAGAAGCTTCCTAATATTGTTAAGGAATATGCACAATAGCTATCCCTACCTCATCTCTGAGATCATCTGAGTGGTTTAAGGTTAGGGGTAGAATGTCCATCCAACACAAGACTTGGCAGTAAAACACAGCAATTTTACACTTTGAGAAGCTGGCTGTTAAAACAGAATGTAGAATGATCAGATCATTTGCAAGCACTGTTTCTTCAACTTCTAGTCCAGTGGTTCTTACAGTGAATCTTATTCTGTATCAGAATCACCAGCTGAGTTTGTTAAAAATAAAATCCACAGACCCAGCCCCTCTAGCAGGATTCTCATTTAGGAACTGGGGAGAGTGCCAGGAAACCGCACATGGGCAAGAATGCAAGTGACTCTGATGAAGACGGCCCAGGCAGAACATTTTGAAAAGCTTGCCTCAAAACTATGCCTACCCACCAAGCAAGACGTACAACAACGTTTACACCATCTTAGGAGGAGAAACCTGGAGCGATCCGACTGACCAGCTGCACAGCTGACTAAATGGTCCCTGTGGAGTCTCTCTAATTGCAACAGTCTGAATCAGGAATTGGTATGTCTGGTTAGATTTGGTTCGTTCAGTGATACTGATGATTCTCTATTTGCTTTTACTTGCCACTCGTGGATACCTTGTGCACCCTAGAAACAGAGACACCAGACATAGGTAAGCAAATCGCATTGACTGCAGGCTAATGTCCCTTCTTGACTAGGAGGTTATCTCTAATGATGTGCTAACAGGGAAATGTTGCTTCTTAAATGAGGTTAAATAAATAGTGTGAAAGTCAGTTTGGAAATTATGACACAGGTAAGTGTTTTCCAAAAGAAGAGGGCTGCCTCTCTCGGTAGGAACTTGCTGAAGGAATAGCACATAAAGAAAAGAAAACAAGATGAGTGAAAACTGGCAGTTCAGTACTTCATGGGAAAGAAGGCTGTAAGTTTCATCATGTTGCCCTGAGGTGACATCACAAATGAGTCCATAAGTTCAAAAGATTTGATGTTTTCAAGTTGCAAGTAGAGAAGTAATACAGCAATCTTTCTAGGTCTGAAAATATAGTTGGCAAGGGTATTAAGAGAATGACAATGATGACCTTCTTCAATAAGATATTTTCCTTTTTCTTCAATGTAACCTCCTGGTTTCTATTTCGTCCTTCCAAAAAGTAATAATAGAAAAGCCGATACTGACCACTTGCTGTTTATTGACACTGCCACACATTGCTCTAAAATTAATCATAATGAGTACTTCTATTCAATTTATTCATACATTACAGTTGTCATAACAGTTCTAAATTCCTGAAATTGAAAGGAAGAGATTACATTTGTGCACTCCCAAATGGCAGTTGTCATAAAAATGGCACCAGTAGGGTTTTTAATTTGAATTACATTTGGAAGCTACCACTTTCTAAATTCCAGTGCACAAGATCACCCTTGCTACTTTGACATAACTGTTTCCTTAAGCAAATTCAGTTAGTTGTCAAATTGCCTACTGAGAAAGTGTTGCACAGTATTAATTATAAGCATTAATTGTCCATTTAACAATCTATGTGATTTTAACTAGCATGCATGAAGTGGTCTTTGCTAACTTGAAGGGCACTGCTTGAATGTAAAACTACCCAGAAGGTGACAGTAAGTTTAACATGCAAATTATTAAAAAAAAAAAAAAAACCTTCACATATTTCAGATTGCTGTATGCATTTAGACACGAGTGATTAAAGCAAATTGGAATGTAGTATGGGAGTTTTTCTTTCTCAGGTGTGGCATGTTTTCAAAAAGTAGAAAAAAATCAGTCTCAAAAAAGTTGAATGCACTTGGGAAATGGCATGAAATGGCAAGAAATTGCATACCAATATAGGGGATGTTCCTGACTGTTGGCTGTCAAGAAAATAACATTAATCAGGTTTGAATTTGGTATGTTGGGCTATTCCATTTTCTAAAGGCCAGTACACAAAGATTGAGGAAAGGATTGCTGAACAAAATAAAAGCATGGAACTCAGAAGGCAGAAACACTGATTTTTTTTCCACTTTCAGAACAAGAGCATTCTGATGATATTATGCACGCACAGTCACATATGATCTGACCTAATCTTGGTAAGGCCCAGACTTGTTAATGACCCTGGGCAAGCCCCCTAGTGTATGGGTTTCCCCAGCTGAGGTTTGGGGAGAATGCTAATTGTAACTTCCCTCACAGGCACACTGGAGCTATTCAATAATGAATGAATGTAATGCATTCCAAAGTACTTTTGTGTGGATAACATTTCTCTTGGAAAAATAGCCTATGGACTCTTCCTAAACAAAGCATGATTAATCTAGCTCAGTGGAAACTGCATGAGTTGACTACCAAAGTAGTGCAGTTTTTTTTTTTGTTTGTTTTGTTTTTTTATGAGGGGGTGTCAGGGGAGAGGAATTGTGACTCCTTCTTTATTCTAGAAAGATCTAAACACATTGGAGAAATTTTGTTCTGAAGGTAAAAATTGAGCTAAATATGTAAAAACTTTCACTCAAACCCCTATCTATCTAAGAAGTCTTTGCTACAAAGATGACTCGTATAGTAAAATTGCCAAATCAATGCTAGAAGCCACTGGGGCCCTTTACAGTTTATGCACAGCACCTGACATAGTGCTGTGACATGGTGCTGACATGGTGCTGTGACACGGTGGTTCCAGGGTTGAAGAAGTCCCTGGAATCTATCGGATTATCTTATCTCAATTCAGGTAGGTAGAAAAAAATCAAGTATTCTGATTGGACCTTATTTTTTTCCAATGAAAACTGTAACCTGAATCTCAATGTAGTATTTGCCAGCCTTATTATTATTAATATATACGAATATGTTTAGAGGGTAAGAACACTGAAGAACATGGCACTCTTAAAGGTATTTTTATTCTAATGACCAACTTCCCTTCCATTTTGCTTGGCTAAATAGCCGAAGCCTGAAATCTTTTGTCTTAATTTCATGTCTATAGACAGTTTAGTTCAGCATTTACTCAACACCAATCCTATTGGGCACTCGGTTTGGACCCAAAGACACAGACAGAATGAATACAAGCCCACAGTGTAGTGAGAGAGAGAGAGTGAGTGAGAGAGAGAGAGAGAGAGGAATACTGCTTACACTCAGCACCCAGATCTTGGTTTCTGATACCATTTTCCAATGAAAGAAACAAAGGGTCCTTGGAGAAATGGTTGATTCTAGTATTGGGGCAAAGAATACACAAGGTGAGTCTGAATCATCCTATGATGCTAGAAAGAAATACTACCTCGGCTAGGAGATCAAGGTCAACCACATCGGTGATAAGTCAGGTTGATAGTTTGTATCCTTGATATGACTTGATCAAAATGGCACTTATCAGACACATTCCAATAGAGAGACATAAAATCATCAAAACCAAGAAAAGTCTAAGAGATTGTCACAGCTCAGAAAAGCCTAAGAAGATGGAATGACTAAATATAATTTGGTATCCTGGATTGGTGCAATACTTTCATTTTTTAATTTTAATTTTAATTTTTGTTAGTGCATATTTGCAGTACATGATGTTTACCTTCACTCTGGGGAGTTGCTATGTGTACATAACACATTTTTAATTCTATGTACATCTCCTTCTGTTCCTCCTTCTCTCCCCTCTCTCCATCTCTTGACCTCCCTGTTTCCTATTATCTGTCTTTTATTTGGAGCAATAATTTTAAAAAATAATGCTAATACAATGTAATAAGTGCTGCTGTATCACAATTTCTTCCTCTCATTTCTCTCCCTGTGCCTCTTCTGTCATAATACTTGGATTTAACAACAGTCATGCACTTTTTATTTATCTGTCTTCCCCACTAGACTGTGAGTTTCACAAAGAACTAGGTTTTATCTTGCACACAAGTCTCTAGACCATACTGCAGATCTTGGGCACATAATAAGCACTTAGTAAATGCTCTTTTAAATGAATTAATAAATACTTAATACAGAAATGATACCAAGGAAGGAGTTCAGATGAAAGATGATGGGACTTTGGACTACTGACATCAGAGATAAAGATAAATGGGCAAATTGGAGATGATTTTAGAAGGTGGAATTAAAAAAAATAAAGCATGATGTTTCACTGGATGTGAGGAATGTTGGAAAGAAGGAGTTGAGAAAGAATGGCTTCTGGTTTCTGATTCAGGCAACTGTGTGCTAAGTGCAGTTCTGGGCATTGAGCATATTAGAGATTAACATGGAAAGGTTGCTCTCCTCCAAGCTGTCATGGCTTATTGGCGGACATACAGACACATAAACAAAGAACTTCATGTAATATCTAATCCCCTATGCATAGTGCGATAACCCAATATGGAGATTTATGGAAGTCTTCCTTAAGGAAATGGTGCCTGCCTAAAGCCTCAAAAGGCATATGAGAATGAATTAAGCAAAGAAAGACTTGTATACCACCCCAAAGAACATAAAAAGATTTTCGAAGATGATAGCCAAATGATCAGAATATTCCGAGAGGCAGTATGAGTAAATGGGTTAAGATTTCAAAAACTTCTGTGCCAGACAATGGAAAGTATTCCAGGGAGAGATGATGAAAGTTAGAAGTAATTAGTAGTAGAAGAAATGGAAGAGGAGAGTGATTATGAGAGGTAGCTTACATACACAGGTACATGTGAAGAGAAAAGGAGGACTCAGGATGACTTCCAGGTTTGGAGCTTGAATGATGTCAGTAGTACACGAACCTTAGATTCAAGTAAAGTATCCTCAGAACTAAAGTTATGGCAGCCCGTTTTTTAAAAATTGAAATTAAGCCGGGTTCAGTGGTACATGCCTGTAATCCTAGCACTCTGGGAGCTGAGGCAAGAGGCCCACAAGTCCGAGTCCAGCCTGGGCAATTTAGTAACTTAGTAAGATCCTATGTCAATTTAAAAAAATGTTGGAGATGTAGCTCAGAGTGAATGTACTGCGTCCAATCCCCAGTAACACACACGCACACATCCATGCACACACGTGCACACATGCACACACACGAAATTGGCACGAATGAAAAACCATTGAGTTCAATTATCTGCGCAAGTGAAAATAGCATGAGCTTCTTTGAGAATATGTAATTGGAGAGTTTCATCAATGCCAGAATCCAGTCAAGGTAACTTTGGTGTCAATTTTAGGAGGTATAGCTATATGATTATTCAATCCTATAATTATTATTCTAACTTTTAAAAGTTAAATATAATCAATTCTTTTATACTGTGAAAGAAAAAAATGGTTTAAAGAATTAGTGGTCAGCTAAGAAAAGGAAAGCTTGGAGCCAAAAAGTTTGCCAGTGTATCTCTAGCAGGATTCTCCCTCATCGGCACACTGCTAGCTTCGGACATGTCTTTTCAGTGACAACAGCAGGATGCAAGGTCCCCAAATAAGGAAGGAACCCCAGAAGGGAAATAGGTTTAGGAGGAGCGGAGAAGGTAAGAAAAGAAAAGAATTTCTGTTTTGGATTCATAGAGTTCTAGGTGACTGTGTGATATCCAGGCAGTCATCCAGTTGGTAATTAGATAACAGGGTATGAAAAGTATGAGAAAAGTTATCTCCTGGGATTTTTTTTTGTCCTTTGCTTTTTTTTTTCCTACCCCTAAATGAATAGTATTTAAATGTCAGCACCATTTCAGTTAGCAGTACACATTGGATTTTTTTCAGGCTTAGATCCATTACTAAAAAAAGAAGTGTCTGTCCGCTTGGTATATAAGCAGGAAGATACATGAATTCTTTTATCTATTAAGAGATTTTTCCATTCGTGACAAAGGGCAGGCCCCGGGGGAGTACATGTTGAACAGATTGCTTTGAATAACTTTACTTTTCTCTTCCTTAGCACGAGTCCAGCTCACAAATACTATCTGGCTATGGACCCTGTGTCTGAATCGCTGTACTTATCAGACACCAATACTCGAAAAGTCTACAGGTTGAAATCTCTCATGGAAACAAAAGATCTGTCCAAGAATTTTGAAGTGGTGGCAGGAACAGGTGATCAGTGCCTTCCCTTTGACCAGAGTCACTGTGGAGATGGCGGGAGAGCATCAGAAGCTTCATTGAACAGCCCTCGAGGTAAAAAAAAAAAAAAAAAAAAAAAAAAAAAAAATCCTTCTTTGGTCATCTAAAGGTTTCGTTTGACTTCACAAAACCCTAAGGCTGTTACCACACTGTACTCTATCCACCCGTTCTGCCTCTGACAGACATCTCCTCTGAAGTCTATCCCAGATGACAGAAACATCCAAGATGAATTTTAGCCCGTAGACATTTGTATGGTCCTCAGTGTTATTACCAGCTTGAAATGCGTCCTCTGTGGTTGATAAAATGCTACCCAGAGCCCTCTGACTGCCTCCCTGGCTCCCTGACCTCTCTCAGGCTCTGTCTCCCAACTGCCCCAAACCCAGCAACTAAAGGCTTAACCTGACCCACCAGAGAGCCTCCAGGCCCAGCTCTGTGGCCTGCATTGTGCAGGATGGGGTCTGCCGGCTGTGTTGAATATCACAGACCCTTAATGTTTCTGCTGTTTTCTTAACAATTTTTAATAAACTTTTCTTCCATTACTTTATCTAGATCATTCTTGAAGTCAGTTATATTTTTAATTTTTGGGGCCCCCTATGATACTAATTCCTTTTTTCTTTTTATTTTTCATTTATTTTTGCCCTCGGTGGGAGCCTGACCTCACTTTTATTTATCCTAAATGTACTTCTCAATCTTTGAGGATAAACCTCCAACTCAACTTGATTGCTTGAAACTTAGTGAACAATTCTGTGTTTTCCAATTAATTTCATAATTGTATGGACTTGGATCATGTGCCCATCATAGGCTGCTAAGCTAAAGCACAACCAAGTTTTTAATCTGTCCTTATATATCACCTGCTCTAGCTGCTTAATTATGTAATCATTCTTCTGTTCCTTCTCAAAGATGTGTGTGTGTGTTTATTTTAGTGAATTTTATAAAGTATTTGTTTTACTGGGTTTTAGGAAGGCAAGTTTTTTAGGTTATTACACAAATAATATATACTTTTACAAAAAAGAATGAAAAAAGTTTAATTAAAGTCACCATAAGCCTACCACATGTAGAAAGCCACCACTAAATGTTTTAGTGTTTATGCTTTTAGCCTTTTTTCCATGTATATCATGTATTTTAATTAATGGGGTCACATTCTAACATGCTGTCTTACAATGTGCTTTTTATACTTAATGTATTATGAATACCTTTCCATGTCAAAAAATACAGTGATAGCAATGTGTTTTATTTGTTAGAGGGTTGTTTATTATTTCAAATAGTAAGAGGTTGCTCTTTAGCCATTTGCCATTTGCCATATTGGGATTAAATTCCAACTATGATCAAAATTTAAAGCTATCACTTTCTCCAAGACTTTTATCTTTCATAAAACCTTTCTGCATAATGCAGCCCTTTAATCTGAATTTTAACAGTGTCTATACTGCCCAATTAGCACTTGATTATATTTTACTTTCTTTTGCTTTCCAGTTCTTTCATGAATGGGAGGTTTTTCCTGCAGACGTAAATGGCTTGAGATGAGAAACTAATATGTATTTTTAACCTTCTCCACCTCCTCCACTAACTTTTAAAACAGTGTGAGGAAGACTATACATGCTGATTGTGTAATTATAAATTAAGTAACTCTTATTATGCAAGGTATTCCTGAAAGGAAATTCAGTGGCATTTAAAAAGGTTACTTTTTTGCTAGGAGAGCACAGCCTCCAAGTACTACGGTAAAGTATTTCTTTTTTCTCTGTGTCAACTCTCATTTCTTACACATAGTAGGTCCATAATAAATATTTAATGAGTGAATGAATAACACGGATGCATCTTTCAAGAAAATTCATTTGGCTAGGTCCCATTTTTTTCACAGTTTTGAAACCCTTGTCGGTATTAATAAGGATTTCTGCATAAGAAATAGGCATCACCCTTGTATTATGCTGGAAATTGTCATCCTCCTGAGTTGTTGTTAGTATGAAAACTACTCATCTCACCAACCACATTCAACCTGCCACATAGAGAATGAATGTCTAAGCTGATCCAAATAAAGCAAATAATTGGTTCTCTGCAGCTTTTTTGCTTGGAAATCAGCAATAATAGAGTTCTGATGAACAGGATTTACATGAACTCTTGAAGCATCTGTATGAGAGTGTCAAAATTTATCTACCTATTAAAGATGATATTAAACTAGGTTTTTTTTCTTGTCATAGCTAGTAGTATATTTTCCTTTGGCTTGATTTATTCATCTTTCTATCCAAAAGTGGCTTTTACCATAATCTGGTACACTTTGTTCATCCAGAGCAGTAAGGGCTCGAAGTTCATCTAGCTCAGGCTTTAGACGGCTGAATGTCTAGTCCATGCAGAACAGCTTTCAGGAAAAGTTCCTGAAACTGATGTCAACATCT
This sequence comes from Hystrix cristata, assembly GCA_004026905.1. NCBI lineage: Eukaryota > Metazoa > Chordata > Mammalia > Rodentia > Hystricidae > Hystrix > Hystrix cristata. The sequence goes on along the minus strand of PVJO010004509.1, from coordinate 15,969 downwards.
GCCCTGATCCAGTGAATGAACTAGAGTATTTAAGGGAGTTGGGTGTGTAGTTTACACGAGGTATCTATCATATCTCCTTCCATCGTACAGACAGTATTTAAAGACCCTTTTAGAGATCTTTAAATCACCCACATAGCAGAACCTACATCCAGACATTTGTTGCTCTGAAAATGCTGGTCAGAACACTTAGCTGCATAATTATAGCAGCTTTCTGCATGCTGAATATAGACAGTGCTCACCCTTGTCAGCGAATCAAAAGTGAGCTTCTCATTATATGGAATGCTGCAGGGCAATTGTGTAGACTTCCATGGAGGGAAAAATCACACAAGAAGTTATTAAAGCACAGTATGCAAATTGAGAGGAGAGTGTTGCTTAATTGCTAATTTCATCTTTGAGATTCTCCTGTAGATTGTCTCTCAAGAAAGGCCAATTTGCTTTGGGAAGGGGGGCTTGGCTTGTTTTGTTTTGTTTTGCTTTACAACTGCCGTGCACATCATCTCCTTCTTCCTTCCCTCTTAGAAGACAGCAACTGATTAATGAATTTCTTTAAGGAAAGGTTTGATTTTTTTTCCTCTACCTAGAAGCTCATAAAGAAAAGCTGTAGATCATAGAAAGTGGAAATGTACAGCCGGGGAGTACCATTTCTACGTTAGGGAAGAGAGCTTGCCTTAAGATTTTAACAAGCAACATATTACAATTATAGGCAGGCTCTCCAACATGCCCTTTAATTACACAAGGTAAGTCAAGTAAATGTTAATCTGCAAGACAGCTAATTTACTTTCCAAATCTATTCTAAAAATAAGATGAAACAAAATTTGCTTTTGACATCATTCATCCTAAAGTCAGAGTAAATTATCAAACAGGATTAAAAACTAGTCACCAAAGGTAAAAGATCAGAAGGGTGTGTTATTTGCTTGTTTGTTTGTTTGTTTGTTTTGAGAAATGGCAGCAAATCGTGGTGAATACAGATTAGGAAACTGGCTTTTCTGTTCATTCCATAGTTCTTTGACTGGCCCTAAACAAATCACTGTATCTCGTCATGGTTACCTTTTCCTGAACACTACAATAGACTTAGTAATACCATTGACTAGTTTTTTGACATTGGGCATTTGGACACTGTGCTCTGAGATTCCTCAGCTGCACAGTGTAGGGCTCAGGATGATCTCCCTCCATTCTGTAATGTATTACAACAACCATAGCTATAACTTACTGAGTACCTACTACGTGCCATACACTCTGCTAGAGGGTTTATACACAGTATGTCTAATTTTCACAACAATGCACAAGTTTATACTGTGGTATTCTTTCCATTGTACAGACAAGGAAATGAAGACTCAAATAGGTTAAGAAATTTATCCTGGGTGACACAGTTTACAGATAACAACACTGGAATTCAGACCTAGTCTGCCTGACTCCAAAAGGTCCACGATGAAAACAAAAAAGGCCGCTGATATCTGCATTATCCTACACTGACTGCCTTTATACTAAAATCTATGACCTCTAGGAAGGATGGAAATATTGGAAAATAGTTTTAATCTAAAGACATGTATTCAATGGGAGCAAAATGGTTTAACTTAGAAGAGAACTTTTAGTCTAGTTTCCTTTTCCTATTAAAATCATTTCTCTGATTTTTTTTTTACCTAAAAGTGTATCCATAGTGCACTACATCGCATTTACATAGTTGTAAATGTAATTATTCAAATAAATCTCCAGAAAACCTTGCCACTTCTCTTTGGAAGATTCTGCAATTAAGAACTTCACCAAATTTTCCTTAAGGGACCAAGGCAGGAAACCCTCATTTTATGAAATTTCTTGACTACAGTAGTAACTACAAATTTTGTTTGAAGGAAAAATGGAAGCATCCCCAAATAGAATTTCATATGATAGCCCCCAGGCACTTCTCCTGGGAAGAAGTCTATCTAATCCAGTTGTGTGCACTTTGATTTGAATCCCAATAAAGGGAAACATTTGCCATTTTGCTTATCAGTTCTTCAATGTAATGGGGCAAGGAAAAAAGTTTAGCAAAAAGGTTGACGGAGTGCTAATCCCTGGCATTGTATATGAGTTTGAATTGACTTTGAAAGATGCTTTCAAAACATGCATGGGTGATGTAGTTGAAACTTAGGTTCCATTTATTATTTTTACTGCAACTTTCTTTAATTCTACACAGAACTCAAACTAATGATTCATGTAGTAGATGACCAAGTACTTAAGCAGAATGTGAAATGGTACTAGGTGGGGATATAAAATAAAATTTGTGACAAGCTTGAATGCATTTATTTTTTTTAAGTAGCTACAGAGGGTGAAGGAGTGACTGGACAGAATGAAACTAATCAATGACTTAATTTGGTTTTCTTGGACCTCACCAAGGATTATATCTCTATTTTCATGTATGTCTTTAAATATACTGACCTTAGAAGTCAGCAGGCTTTAAGCAATATCCAGATGAGTGCAAACAGTTGTTCCATAGGAAGGAAATCACTCTTAAATCTTGACAGCTTCCAAAAGTGATTTACAGTATCATGACACCAACCTTATAGGATTCATTTCAACTTTATTAGCAATTATGAAATCAGGATATATTAAAATCTAGACACAATCTAGTACTGTCCCTTCTCAGAGCTAGCTGAGGTAGATCATGACGCTCTAGTCCTTCCCTTGTCATTTGCTTACTATTCTGAAAATCTATGTGTGAAGTTAGTGAAATGATGTTAAGACTATAATCAGTGACTTCTTATTGATGTCACTGGTATCTATGAGCGAGAGAATATAGTTCAGAAACAAGAATGAGAATGTTCTTTTGGTTCTCCTGTGCAATGAAAGCAGTAAAGATTTCCTAAATTCCTTTAGTAAATTATATGCCTTAGTATCTAACCATTTGGATGAACTCTAAGGATAACCCTGAAAAAATTACAGGCTAGCCACAGCATGAATAAAATGAACGGCATACTTAGGAAACTATAAATAAGTAGGTATTGTTACAATGAAAGTATTTGAGGATAATAGGAGAGGAAGGACCCGGAATAGGAAGTTAGGATTTTTTCCAGTATATAGAGGATTCAGGATTTGAAACTGGAGAATGACATGATCATCAGATGCATGCATTTTGTATAATTTTGGTGACAGGGTGATTAAGTTCTTCGGGACAAGATTGGGACAAAGAACCCAGCAGATTACTAATATTTATAAAGTAGTCAATGGAAAGGGATATAGTAAAAGAGAGAAAAGCAAAACTTTCAGGAAAAGGGGAAGGGAACTGACAAAGCATGCTATCCAAGAAGCCACGGGAGTAACCTGTTTCAAGGAGACGTGGAAAACGATATAAAATGCCATCCATTTGTAGCCATTGAATTAGGCTACAATGATGGTAGTGTCAATGGCAGTATCAGTTCAGTCATTTGGTGAACGAACGAGAAGTGAGAATAAATATCACTAATGAAGATGGTTTCCAAGAAGCTTCAGTATGAAAGACAGAATGATAGGCAGTGAGAGGCCAAGGAACACAAGGAGGCTTTTTCTCTAGGAGAGATGGGGCAATGGTTACAGGTCCATGGAAAGATACAAAAGACAGGGAATAAATGAGAAAAAAGAAAATCATCTGTAGGAAACTGGAAGGGAGTAACTTTTGAATATACGGGGAGAATAAAGAGACCATCCTAAGATTAGGCGTAGGTATAGGGATAAGTTTGTAGGTAGAAGGAGCTAAAAGTTTGATGATTCTCTATCCGATCACCTCATTGTTCTCAGGGAAGTGGATTTTCCTGCTGAAATAGGGAAGTAAAGTCAGACTTTTAGGGAAGTGCAAAAGGTTTGGGAAACCTGCTGAGTGATGTCTGCTTAAGATCAACATTTTGCCACCCATAAGCAAATTACCGTTTCGGTTTCAAAGCATTTTCTATGAGAACTTTTCTCCAATGTCTTTGTTTTAGGATCAGAGGCATCTTGAGGAAAAATATGCTTAACAGAGTCTAAAATTCAGGCAAAATATTTGTTCTTCATCCCTCTGTGATCCTGTGCTATTTTCATTTAGGGGAATTTCTTCTTCAGTCAGGTTATTGGCCTCTCACTTTACTGTAGCTACAACAGAGGGTGCTTGGTGCCTGTTATGCAGCCGGAATGGGAGCTTAACCTGCTTTATGCAGTTGGTCTAATATGTCTGCTTATGATGATCAAAAGACCTTGACTTTAGAGGATGTTAGGAGCCAGAATTTGAGAAGCTTTCACATTTTCTGCTCCAACTCTAAAGCCATAAGCTATTGGTGGAAGAAGGCAAACGAGGAAGCCAGTTACACCTAACCTTGGCTAATTGCCTGTTTGGCCTAGGTACCATCCATGGTTGAGAAGACCTCTGTTAAGTTCATTCAAGTTTGATAAAGGCATAGACACTATTAAATGACTTTTTATTCCCATTTATTTTCATTTTCATCTATGTGTCAGATTTTATCAAACATGAATATTTTAGAGGCCAAATACCATGATAATCTCCAAGTTTCTGGAGTAAAATAGAACTAGATACAGATCCTAGATCCTCAGTTCATTAAATGTGTGATCTTAGGCAAATCATCTTAACTTCCCTGAGCTTCCAGTCTTAATCTGTAACACTGGAATATTAGTAATAGGGCCTATACAACAGGGTCGCCCAATAGTGTGTGTAAAGTGCCTAGCGCAATGCCCAGCATGTAGTATGTGCACAGTAAATATTGCCTGCCTTCGTGATCAGTCTTCCTGCTTTGTTACTAATAGCAATAATGATTATAATAGTAACACAGATATGGAATAAGTTACTTGGAAGAAAACAAGCTTCATGTCCTAGATAGGAATTGTGCCACAAAAGAAGCAAGAGGTGAGGTAGGGTGGGGTTTAGGAATTGTATATGATTTGGCTAACTGATCCCACACAACTTTGACATATAGTGATTCCAGTGTTACCTCTTTATACATGCTGTATTTTGAAGAGCCCCAAAAGGGTCACCTAAGCAAAATAATTCCTTTTGCAGCCTATCATTCCATTATGAAATCCATTCGACAAGAATTTTCTCCAGATGTGAAATTAGTGTTCAGTGGCAGGAATTGCCTGGAAGAACATAATATTCCTCATTAAAATGCTTTACAGGGCCCTTGAGAGGATGGAGGGCAGAATGGATATGTGTGTATGGAGGAAATCACTTGAGCAGGGCAGTTCTAGGTGGGATCTACCCAAGACAGCATGAGAAAGTGTTGCCTTAGAGTATCTGGTACAATAGCAGCAAAGTGGGGAGAAGTAAAAGAATAACAATGAAATACTGGCATCCCTTGGTATCCTCAGGGGATGCTGAAGTCTATTATATAAAATGGTGTCATATTTGCATATAATCTACACACATCCTCTTGTATACTTTAAATCATCTCTAGATTGCTTATAATATCTAACAATGTAAATGTGGTATAAATAGTTGTCATATTCTATTGTTTAGAGAATGGTGACAAGGAAAAATATAGATGAACTTTTTAGAAAATATTTTCAATTTATGGTTGATTGAATCTGAGGGTGTAGAAGCTGAGGATACAGCAGATTGACTATACTTGACCTTCACAGTATCATCTAGAATGAAACTTACCTCTACATGTAAAGACTGACAGAATGGAATTATGAGTCTCCCTTTTCTTTAAGTTCACTAGCCAAATTGGCTTTGCTTCGTTATCATAGCTCGTCAGTGTCACACCTTTCTCTTCTGTCCACTTAAGATCTCCTCAGCTGACTGAAAAGTCCCTGGCCAAAAAAAAGAGACAGAGATCACACACTAACAGGCTGCAAATCACTTAAATCATATTTTGAGTGGTGTATTATGGTAACCTATAAATAACTAATTGCATAAAATTGCTTTAGTAGTTTCTAGATGGCAGCTTTAATTAAAAGCACCAGAGACATTTAGAAGTTTAGAAATGGATGGCATGTAATTTGCCCTTTTACCAACCATAAAATGGTAATTAAGGAATTTGATTCACTTCTTCCTATTAAAAGTTTTATGAGAATAGCAAGTTCCTTCTAAATACAGTTTCTCTTCAGCAGAAGGTAGTACGTTTGCTTTATCTGTCTTCTTCAGCAGGGGAAGATGTTTTAATGCACAAAGTCTTCAGAAGTTAATTAGGAAATTTCTTGCAATGAAAAATGTTTGTTTTTAAGGTTCTAAAACATGAAATTGTGTGAGAGTTAAAACTTTGATCATGGCCCCATATTGGTCCATCATCAATACAAGATGTCCCAGTAATTTCAATTTTACCAGATGCATACAGCTGAACATAAAATTAAAGAAACAGGAACATCATTTCTTGGTGAGTCCAGTATGTTTTGCTAATTTTTGCAGGAATTTTCCATCTACAATGTATTGACTTTCTAAAGAATCCAGAATATTTACTCTACAATAGAGGAATCATCAGATGATGGTTTTAATCTCATTGATCTCCTAGAAATACGGGATATACGAGCAGATATATAACGTAAAAATCAACATACAGCTAACCAAGATGTCTTTGGAAATCTATGAACTAACATCATCATGGGCTAAAACAGCTGGACATGGAGCAGGAAGTCTATTTTTGTGTTATAATCGAACAATTGATTATACTTTTTGGCCACTTCAGCCCAGTAATCATATATGGCATCACACAGAGCATTTGCACCAGCAACACTAAAGACTTATGCCAAATGCACATAAGAAAGACAGCTGCTGTTTTCTCTTAAATCAAACGAAGAGTGAATTTTACAAGTTTTCTGAGCTGGTTGAATCTAGGGGGCAGACTGGTAAAGTGAAAGAGTCTGGAATGTCTCGTCTTTGTGCTTTCAGTGACTCTCTACAGCCCTCAGCCTGTCTCCTCTAGGAAGAAATCTACCCTTTCCCCTTGTGTCAGCCCTGATCAGAGCTGGGCGGGCATGCAGTGGTATACTAAAGAAGAATGAGACCGTGAGAGGAGGGTTTTATCACTGACATTTAAAATTTCCAGTGAATGGCGAGAGTAAAAACAGACATACAGGTTTCTGATCATTTTTAATATTTCTGCAGAAAGTGCTCTTCCTCTCGCCTTCAGCACCCAAGACAGATCACTCTTACCCTCCCCACCATAACACCCCTGGATGAAATAAGGAAAATACAAAATAATATTCAAGGAAAAGTTCAGGATGCAAAACTGTATGTACTATGTGCTGCTGTATCTGTAAGGGCACAAAGGTACTGTGTACATATAGAGAAAAACGTTTAAAAGAAAGTATATCTAAATGTTAACTATGTCAGTTGTTGCATAAGGACTTAGAGGACATTTTTGCTTTCTTCATCTTAATTTTCTGAGCATTTTAAAATAATTCAAGACAAAAATGTTAGTTTTCAACTGATAAGTGCTTAGTCATGAAATAAAGTACAGTTTTTGTATTATTCAAATATACATATATATACAATTTTAACATACACACACACACACACACGTACACACTATACTGTCCCATGGCTTGATCTCTGAGGAATTAAGTCTCTGCTTTCCCGGATGATAGCTCTCCAAGAATGAGTGCCGTAGTACTGAGGGTTGGTAATGAGTTATTCTCATCTAAACATGGCACAAGATAGCTACTAACAGGGAAATACTGTAAGTTAAGAAAGAAACCTACAGTAGCATTTCAGTTCTCTTTTTTATTAAAAGTGCTCAAAATTGTTTTTTAAATGTTTTCAAAAACAATTAAAAACATTTTATATAAAAAAAAAAGAAAAAAGGAAGAAACCTAAATGGAAAGGCTTGGAATCCCAGCAGACCAGTAATAGAAGGTATTTCAATAAAATTTAATTTTTTAAAAGTAGTATGAAGAAGAAAAATTGAAATGATGCATAATTTTACCATCTAGATAATCTCTACTGGTATTAAAAACTAAAAATAATATATATCTATGATTTGAAATTTGAGCTATATTAAAGATGCAAAAAGAAACATTCAGGATTCTTTGCTACATCTACATAGGGAACCCATTTTCTTGAAAAAAAAATATATATATCTCCTTCCTTGAATAAAAGAAATAATATCATGTATATTACTCTTTGCCCCTGCTTCTTTCATTTAACAATTTATCTCAAAAATCTTTCCATTCAAGATTTTTCGTCATTTAACTGTCCCAGTATGTTTGAATGTTCTGTTCATAATTTATTTTAAAAAAATATTGTTAGGAAATTTGTTTTTCAGTAAGGTCTAGTGGCATTAGATACAAGTACATATAGGTAGTAAAATTAGAAGTCATACTTTTAAAATTGTTTATTATGAAAGTGTTCACATATGCACAAAATTAAATAACTGTGTGAGGATCCCTGTATAGCCCATTATCTGGCTTCAAGCAATATCAACATTTAGCCAGTCTTGTTTCCACCCGCCCCCCGCCATCAACATATACACACACTCCATGTACTCCACCGTACTTTGGCAGGGCACTTGCCAACTAGCATGTGCAAAACCTTGGGACTGATTCTCTAGCACTGCAAAAAGAAAAAGAAAAAAAAGTAAAAAGAATAAAAAGAAAAAATAAAAGAGAAAGAGAGAATGACAAACTTTGAAAAAATATTTGCAATACATATGGGAAACAAAGGGATATTTTTCTTACTTTCCAAAACAAAAAGACCAACAGCTCATATACTTTGGAAGACTTTTGTAAATATATGCATACGGTTAATTTTGTTTCTGTTTTCGTGGTACCAGGGATTGAACACAGGACCTTCACACTGAGTTGCATCCCCAGCCCTTTTTTATTTTTTCACAAGATCTCACTAAATTTCCCAGGCTGGGTTTGAATTTGTGAGGATCCTCCTGCTGTAATCTCCCAAGTAGTTGGGATTACAGGCCTCTGCCACCACACCTAGCCACATGGGATTAAATTTTAACAGCAGTACATAATTACCAAATTGCCCTCCCAAAAGACTGAACACATTTGCACTCTCACTACTAGTATTTAAGAGTACTTATTTGCCATACGTTCAGCAGTTCTGAACATAAGCCCTTTAATGTATGTGCATCTGATCAGTGGGAAATGGTATCTTCTAACTTATGGTTCCTTCAAATTCTCAGTGAAACTGAGTATCGTTAAATATATTTGTGACCATTTGTATTTCTCTTTTGGTAAACCCACCAAGAACATGTATTGGTACATTGTGTACATAATGATCACATTCATCATGGTTATTCCAACCTTCTTTTTGTTAACACTATAAAAGTTTTCTGACTTTATATCATTGGATTTATCAACATAGTTCCTTAACATCTCTAAAGTTTGTGTGCTGCTAGAAGCCTTTCCATAGTAGAGGTATTTTTAAGAAAGGTCCTTCAGTGATGCTTAAATCATACCCTGTGTCTTTCACATTTGAGCCCTATGAAATTTGAAAAATTTAGGAAGTATTTAGAGTACTTAACATCAGAAACTTTAGACTTGCACAGATAAAATCACAGAAATAAATATATTTTGAATACATCTCCAAGCCACTGTTTTCTCATCTTTAAAATGGAAATGGTACCTGCCTTCCTTATAAGGTCGTAGAGGATTAAACGACCCAAGATGGATTTGACTAATGCCTGGCACAGATAAAGTACTGAATCAAATATGATGATGAGAATGAGAATAATAATTGAAATTTTTTAAAAGCTAATTACAAATGTTAATTGGACTGCTTTCAAGATTAGTAATAAATATTTGTTTGTATTCAAATTCCTTTTATTTTTTCAGACTTCATTGATCATGTATACACACTCTTAATTTTGGTTCCCTTTACTTTCAAAATTTGTTATCCAACTAAAGGGGGAACATAGCAACCATGTCAAAGAGAGGTACTGAGGAGTGCTTACCTAGAGGAAAATGTGCGGAAAGTCACAAGTAAATATGTGCATAAGGATACATGTGCTGGGATGTGTGCTACAGTATAAAAATAGGAACAACCTAATAATCTGATAATAGAGGTTAGTCAAATGATGGCACATTATACAGCAGTAAAGCTGAATGAACTACATATATATGTAAAAGCATTAATAGTAACAAAAACATAATGTGGTGTGAATAAAAGAAAATTGTAAAAGGATACAATTGATCATTTATGTATTTTTATTGTGGTAAAATATGTGGCACATTATTTTAGCATAATATTTACCATTTTAGGCATTTTAAGTGTACAGTTTTGAAGCATTAAGTAGATTTACATTGTTGTGCAACCATCACTGCCATCTATTTCCTACATAATTTTTTATTCTAGGAATGGAACCCAGGGCCTCATGCCTGTTAAGCATGCACTCTACCACTGAGCTATCCCCCCAGGCCACCTGCATAAAATTTTAAAGCACAAAAAAGTACTATATATCACTTGTGAATGTACACATATGTAGAAATGTATTAAAACACGTATGGGAACAATAGACACTAACGTCACAATAGTAATTAGCTCTGGAAAGGGAAGAAAAAGGATGTAGGGGTAGGAAGGTGGGGCTTTGGCTACATAATAACATTTCCTTTTGTAAAAGAGATATGCAAACCAGATGTTAACGTCTATTAAATTTGGGTGATGAATACCTGGTGATCTATAGTAATATTTTCTGGGGTGTCTACCATTTGAAATATTTCATCATTTTGGAACATTTTAAATAAGAAAGAGGGTTTACAAAGCAACTTGAAAATTTTTACCCAGTAATTCCATTTCAAGAGTAATTAGTTTTGTTTTGTTTTGTTTAAATAAGGCTTTCTTTAATACAGAGATCATAATCAAAATATTTAGTAGCCTGTAAGGCACAAATACTAACATGAGAACACACACTGGCTTTACCTTTAGAAGAGTGTCTTATTTTCTGAGAGGACTGGATTTAAGGCTCTTCCTTTAGCGACAGAGCCCACCAGCACCTTGAGTGTGTGTCCCTATGCTCAATTCCCTAAATGGCTGATTGTGAACTTCCTGAAAGAATCCCAGTACAGTATAATGAGTCAACTTTATGGTTGACCAGAGAAAATCACTGTTTCCATAGGAATGAGTTCTGGCCCATTTAAAGTTTCTCCCTGAGGAATCACAGGCTTAATAACTCAAATATGAGGTTATCTTCAAGTCTCAAATATCAAAGCCTAGTCAGAAAGCCCCAGTGCTATTTGCTCTATTTTTCTTCGAGTTTCATCTACAAGATATTCCATTTGGTTTTTCAAAAATCTTATTAGACTGTGTAATAGGTTTTGAGAAGAAGGAAGGTGAGTAGGTGCCCCATTTTACCACTATTCATTCAGAAAAGGAAGCTGACTACAGTGGTAATTTCTTTGATTAGGGACAACACATTTCTTGGTTTGGAAGACCCCTCTACCTAAGGAAATTGGAGCCTTGGTAATAGATTGATAGCTCTGCTTTGTCCCTCTCCAAGCCAAAACCCATCAGAATAGACTCTGCCAAGACTACTTACACTGGTTTCCATGATTCATTCTCTGTTTTCTTTTGGGGGACCGGGGGCTGCTGGGGATCAAACTCAAGGCCTTGTGCTTGTGAGGCAAGCACTCTACCACTTGAGCTAAATCCCCAACCCTCTCTGTTTTCGAGTAAAGTCCAATCAGAACCTCGGGAAAGCTACTGTTGCAGCCCTGCTTTAGGCCTTGGAGTCCTTCATATGGTACTTTCTCACCTTGCTGAGAGAGTAAGCTGGGGGCATTCCTAAAGAGTGAACTGAAGAAAGCTACTTTTACATCTTCTGATTTTAGTTCATTAAGCTTAAAATTTTTGAGAAACCACATGTGGACACTTGGCACTCTATTTTTTTTTCTAATTCTGGGCATTATTTTATTTCCCAAATATATCCAGTCTAGTTTTGACAAAATGACCTTATTCGAATAATCAATTTGAATTTTTAAAAATCTAGTCAATTTAACAAATGACCGAAATCACCAGTTTCCACATCGGCCATAAATTGATACTTTCTAGTTTCCTGGAAGATGTTGAACTGTTGAATTAAGGAACCACTGAGGTTCAAAAATGGTGCATAGCAGTGTCTTGACAAGCCTCAGTTCGGTTTTGTTTTACTTCCTTTATGAGACACACTGGCTGTTACTAATTACTCTTTGTCAACTGCTCAAAATGTTCTGTTTCTAATGAAGACCTTAGTAATTTATTCTATAAACATATAAAGTTCTCCTATATGCAGCAATTGTGCTAATGTACTCAAACACTTGTGGCCATCTCTTATTACACAAAACCTTCTGCTTATCATCCAGAGATGTCATCATCTTAATGCTGTTCATATATTTAATTCATGTCAATAAGACACTAGCGCCAATGGCCCCACTTTCCTATTTATAAGACTCCCACTAGTTTTAGCTACTCTGTCAAATCCACACCATGGTCCCAATACATCTTGTTAGAAAAATAACAATATTCAGTGAGTTCTGCTGTTTTGCTAAGCATTTCAAGCAGCAAATTTTTAAAAATCAGAAGTGAAGTAAAAAGGCACGGTGCCTGCACTTGAGTGGTATGTAATCTGGTTTGGGAGAAAAGGGTGGATTCACTAGAGAAAACTATAATCTAACATTAGGTTTTGTGGTATAAACTTTAAACACTACAGGGATTCAGAGAATGGAGAGTAAATTGGTGTTTGAAGAGAAAGCCAAAGGGAAAATGAGCAGAAGATGGAAGATGAGGAGGAAAAGAAAGGGATCTGGTAAAGGGCCTGGACACAAAAGTTAAAAAAAAAAAAAAAAAACCCGAGAACTAGATTCTAACCTCTATTCATAATATATTAAATGAACTCCAAAAGGATTAATAAATCAAAGCATAAGGCAAAAAGGAGAAGACAGGGCAGTGGAGTATAATGAAGTATCTGTAGATGGGAAATAAATGACTCAGGCCTTCCTGTGAGAGTTAGGTGATCTTAAAATGGATTAGTTAAGATGGTCCTCATGCCATACATAAAATGTGTTGTTGAGTCTGATCAAAAACATTCTGTGTTCTTAGTTTGAGTCCGGGCTTTAAATTAGCAACTTCATGTCATATTATGCAACATTTCTACTCACTTGGATTTATACATATCTTCTGATAGAATCTGAAGGTTTCTGCCAGTGAAATTGATACAATTTACAAGGAAATACCTCCATCAATATATTTTCAAGTAGTTGAGTCACTTTTATATTGTAATTCTTGAGGCTAGGCTTCTGCACCTTGAAAGATGAGCAGCAGGATTTGAATACCAGAAAAAAAGAAAGGGCATTCCAGGCATAGGGAATGGTGCAGGCAAATCTGTGATGACAGGAAAGTGAGTGGTGTGTTTCAGAGCTGCACAGACCGTTTTGACTGGAGAAACAGCACAGGATCATGTATAGATCCAGCATGGTTGCTATCAGCATGGAGGAGATGGTGACAGAATTACACACAGGCTTCCTGCCATCTAAGTCAAGCCATACGAAAGCAGGTAATCATGTAACAGATACACACAGCATAGCAGAAAACTGTAACTCAAAAACATAAATAAATACTAACATCTCTCGTGTTAACCTTTTTGGCACGATTTCACAGAACAGCTGTTTCTTTTTTTTTTTTTTTTCTGTGACCTTTACAGTAATCCGCTGACATGGGCAGCTCAGCTTTTAGTCTCACCGTTAAACAAAAGCAAGAAGCTGAGCACTGGGAGATGATGTCAGTTTGTTCAAGTCGCAGTCTTACAACCAGATCTTCCAAGTTCTGCGACCAGACTCTTTGCTCGCCCCCACATCTCTCAGGAAGTTGTCTGGGTGATTGAATTTTGAGAAAAATGGTAGTAGGAAAATGACATTGGAAAGCCTAAGCTCAGTGGAAAAGAGGCTAAGGAAGTCACCAGTTCCTTCGAAGAAGGCATCCGACCTTTTCAATACCTTTCCATATAACTTCGTTGTGCACACAGATAGTCAAACTTGCAGGTCAGAGTGTGGAAAAAGAATAAACAATACAAGGAGTTGTTTGTCTCATGAAAATGATTTGACTATTTTCTGCTGTCATATTTGTGTGTGTGTGTTATTACTGTATTCATGTATTACTGAGTCCAAATCAGTTCTCCTACACGTCTCTTGAACTTCCATTTAAACTATTCAAAAATAGTATTGATACAGTCCTCATTACCTTCTTTACTTGCTACAAATGACTATCTGCCACCCCTGACTTGGTGAACTTCTCTTCCAGCATTAGCTTCATTAGTAGAGATCTATGGATGCTGGAAGAATTTCAGATGGGCCTTCTGTACCGTGTTTGAATGGGCACTGCATGCGAATAATTATCCAAAGAAATTTTAATTCTTGAGTTAGCCCACTTTTGTGTATAGTAAGCACTTAGTTCATCATATCCTGCTTTTATTGAGTACTCAGGACAGACTGCTCTCCTTAGATTTCCTGTTTATCAGAACCTCTTGGTCACTCACATACTTTGAAAAAGACTTTTTTCCCTAGAGTGTAGCAATTGCAATTAACTTTTTGCTGGTCCATGGACAGCGAATAAACTTGCCTTCCTTGGGCTAATTGTTGACATAGGATCTTGCAAGCCAGTTTGTTTTCTTAGGCTGACAGGCATTTCTTCCACATGTATCTGAATTGGGTCTATATATAGTTGCATTGTGTTTGAAGAATTTGTAAGAGGGATATAAAATATTCGCCTCCGATTTAGTAAACCTCATTTATCTTAGCCCATATGTACTGAGTTCTCTTAAATCTCACCCTGCAGGCATCTTTTGAGCAAGAATTCTAGCACAAAAATAAAACGAGATACTCATTTCAATTTGAACTAGAAACATCTACCTACCACAATCTCTCTTACACACACACAAACACGCACACATCGACCTCTATAAAGCAGGGGAAATAATTTACATCATTATTATTGTCTGGTTCACTGTTGAATGTTGACAGACTAATGTCACCCTGGGACCGTAGTCTTGCTTAACCAATTGCACAGCAGTGGAACTTCACTGATTTTATTCTCTGTATAAAAATATTAATTATCGGGGCTGGGGATTTAGCTCAGTGATTAGAGTGCTTGCCTTGCAAGCACAAGGCCCTGAGTTCGATCTCCGGCACCACAAAAAAAATATATATATATATATATTAATTATCATATAAAAGCTTGAAGGTTTTTGCCTCCATAGTTCCCCCAAACTAACAAAACCTGTTTTCAAACACTGCCTTTCCTTTGTGGTGAATCTCAGCTAAGGCACTGTGCTGACAAAGTTATATAAGATTTTACCGATTTAAATCTTATACTCTTCAAACAACATAGAAAAGACTAAAATGTTGAAACGGGGCTTGCATGGATATCTTTGATTCTAGGCTTAGAAAAGTCACTTTCAGAAAGAATTGTAGCAGTGACTGTGCAGTTAGAATACCACTTTGTACCACTGTAATACTTTATCGTCTTCAAAGTCCTTTCATTTCATTGGTGCTTGTAAACTTCACACCATTTTAACCTGGGAATAGGTAATATATGGTCTAGAAAACTAAGACAATAAGTGCTTAAAAACCTTACTCAAATTCCTACAGTTCATCTGTAACAAAAGTCATATCTAAACACAGATCCCTAATCTTACCTTGTAGCCAGTATTCTTGCTGTTTTCCTCTATGTGGTCCATGGTAATGCAAATTAAGGCCAACTCTTGAGGCATTCGGTTTCTTTAGAACTGACCGTGGTAAGGTTGGACAAGATTACAAGGTCACAACACAAAGCTATGTTGACAGAGCAAAGTGAATGTGGTGTGGTGAGAGAGCACTAAGCTATTCACTATAGCTATCCATGTAGATCAAATTTATTTGCATTTAATTTGATCCATGATCCTCCAACTCTTTGCTCTTTTTTTTTTAATTTTAAACCAAGAACATGTATTGGTACATTCTACATACAATGGTCACATTCATTACATTTATTCTGTACCTATACATGGTGCATCTTGGTTCTCCCCCCTCTCCCCCGCCCCTCCCCTCTCCTCCCTCCCTCCCTATTTACAGCAG